>CAKAOH010038229.1:0-16126 GCA_916701665.1 Sebastiscus tertius | reverse complement strand
GGGGGGGGGCCCCCCCCCCCCGGAGAGTGGGTGCTACTTTTCGGCAACGGCGTCGTTATCAGCTGTAACCGTCTTATGAGAGCAGTGCTGAGCTAGCCAATAGGGCACCCTCACATGCACGATCAGGCGTTAAAGGCACGCACGGCCAGCCCGGCTATGTCAACAAAGCACGGAGAAACTCGGATTACAACACAGACGGAGGTTCATTCTCTGCTCAGGTAGACATTACTCCTTTATATCTTTACATTGCAAATTGTTTGCTGATATATTAATGCTCTGGATACAATATAGAGCATCTTTAAGTTTTTTCTTCAGGGGCAAAAACATTTTTTAGAGCTTGCTTTATGTTTTAACTGTTTTTAGAAATCACTTACTTTGCCACTTGGGCTGTTTTCATGACAGGCAGCAGCCTCACAAGACCTTCCTCTGACCCGGTGTAGTTGCTCAGTTCAAACACAGTAAGCTCTTCTTCTGATGTCAGTAAAACAAAGACCAGAGTGGCCCATTGGGCAGGTGAAAGATTGGCTTTGTTAAGACTGCCTTTGCTCAGGTAGCTCTGAATCTCCTCCACGAGAGAGTGGTCGTTCAGCTCATTGAGACAGTGAAAGAGATTGAGGCATCTGTCTGGGGACCGACTTTCCTTGATCTTCTGCTTTATGTGTTTAATGATCTCCGTTCTTGTTCTTTGGCTCGTTCGGTTGCTGGTCATTAGATGTTTCAACAGAGTCTGATTGGACTCCAGAGACAGTCCCAACAGAAAGCGCAGGAAGATGTCAAAATGTCCATTTTCGCACCGCAAAGCCTTTTCTACTGCTTCTTTGTAGAGGACGAGCTCCGATGAGTCTCTGAACGGGTTAAACCTCGAAGCGGACGACTTCTTAACCAAGACGTTGTTGTTGTCATTGTTGAATGTGAGGTAGACGTACAACGCAGCAAAGAACTCCTGGACGCTCAGATGCACAAAGCAGAACATCTTCTCCTTGCACAGTGACATCTCCTCGTTGAAGATCTGTGTGTAGACTCCTGAGAACATCGACGCCTGCGTGACTTTTATATCATTCTGGTTGAGGTCACGCTCGTAGAAGATCAAGTGGCCCTTCTCGAGCTCTTTGAAGGCCAGTTTACCCAGCGAGATGATGTGAGCTCTCAGGAAGTCAGCGTTTGACTCTCTCCTCCCCGGCAGCCTCTTCTTCATGATCTCCACGTTCAAGGACAAGAAGTGTATGTACATTTGAGTGAGGGTCTTTGGCGTGTCTTTACTGTCTGTGGTCAGCAACATCTTCTGAAGAACACTCGTCGCCATCCAGCAGAAGACCGGTATGTGGCACATGATGTGAAGACTCCTGCAGGATTTCACATGCGCGATCACCCTGTTCGCTAACCTCTCGTCACTGATTTTCCTCCTGAAGTACTCGTCTTTCTGGGGGTTGTTGAACCCTCGCACCTCTGTGATTAGATCAACGAACTCCAGAGGTATCTGACTGGAAGCTACCGGGCGAGATGTTATCCAAACGAGAGCAGAAGGAAGCAGTGTTCTCCTGATGAGGTTGATCAGAAGCACCGCGACCGTGGTCGTCTGCGTCACATCAGACAATATTTCAATTTTGTGGAAGTCCAAGGGCAGGCGGCTTTCGTCCAGACCATCGAGGATGAAGAGCATTTTGTTGCTACAGTTAGTAAAGATTCCTGTGTCTTTTGTTTCGGGGAAGAGGACACTGAGAAGCTCCACCAGACTGTAGTTTTTCTTTCTCATCAGATTCAGCTCTCGGAAAGAGAGAGGAAATACAAATGCCAGGTTGGTGTTTGCCGCCCCCTCAGCCCAGTCCAGAGTGAACTTATTGACGGATACGGTTTTTCCGATGCCAGCGACTCCCCTTGTGATCACAGTTCTTATGTCGGGGTCTCGTCCCCGTAGCGGATCAAAGAGCTGATTGCAGTGGATTGATTTCTCCTGGGCCACATGTATCCTGGACGCCATTTCGATCTGTCTCACCTCGTGCTCCTTATTGACTTCGCCACTTCCTCCCACAGTGATGTAGAGCTCTGTGTAGATCTTATTGAGAGGTATCTTGCTCGCTTCCGTCGCCATCATCTCGAGCAGGTGGCCGAACTTCCTCTTCAGAGTAGCTTTCAGTTTCTCTGCGATCTTATCGTCTGAAGGAAGAAATGCATTCAAAAGGTTATTCTGGGTTTTTCTAATTTTTAAGATTCAAGGCTGTCAATATGTCCAGTTCCTAAACGCGGTCGTACTCACCTTGGGGCTGCAGAGACCCGCAGCTGTCTGCAGTGTCATGGTTCAATGCTTCTTTTGATGAAACCGTAGACCCTACAAAAGAAGAAGAACATCAGCAGAGTCCAAACCCCAGTTTCAGCTACTCCCACAACGTCTTAGCCTATATATCTACCATGGCCCGTTGAGATGATATTGATGTTTATGTTGCCAATGTTAGAACCAATGATGGCGGGAGCGACCACGTTGCTTCCACTCTGAGCGGTGTAGCTGGGTTGGAAATGATGAACCACAGCCTGATTAGATCGAACTGACTCTGAAAGAAACCACAATACTCAATTTCAGCAGTTTGTTACAAAAAAATGGAGCAAAAAAAAGTGCAGTGAATGATCATCAAAGAGGACCTATTATACTTTTGTGCTTTTTCCCCCTTTTCTTTAGTGTTATATATTTTTTTCGTGTATGTCAAAGGTCTGCAAAGTTACAAAAGCCCAAAGTCCACGCCAAAGGGAGTTTCTCCCCCACAGAAACACTGCTCCTGAACTGCCTGAAACACCTTGCTTGAAGTCCCGCCTTTTCTTCCGTGACGTGGTGATGTCACCAAGTAACACATTTGCATAATACCTGCCTAGCGGCTAGTTTGGCTCGCCCTCAAAACAAAGCTAGTTAAAGCAAAGTCCGAGGAGTTTGGCTCGGTTGATCAATCACAACAGAGTGAGCCAGCAAAAAACAAAATACAAGTATGCACCTGAAAATGAGCATAATAGGTCCTCTTTAAGATTTTTCTGGTGCTTTTTAGGTTATCAACGTGTTAATTGTTTCTCAACTGAATTTTATATTTACAGTTTTGGAATTGAACTCTTCCTTTGCACCCCTTTTTCACTTCATGACTCGTGGTACAGGGTCCTTCATTGCCTTAGGAACTTCTTATTCTTAATTTGACATCCTTACCTTGAGAGACCTCGTCTGTTTTATCAGCAACGCTCTTTTGCTCCATGTTTTTCTCATCATCTCCCTCGTAGCCTGCGTGATTTCGGTCAGTTGATACTCCTCATCAATGATCTTTCTCTTGGTCTTAGACATGAGACGGAGACTTTCCTGTAGCCTACAGACATTTACTTCCAGCGGATCAAATAATTGGTCAGACTATATTAAAAAACATTCTTTCCGATATAGAATGACTATGTTCAGTCAGGGTTAATATTAAAATCAAACAGATTAAAAGGAAACGTTACCCGCTTCAATGACAACTATCTGACTCACACCGTGACAGCGGCTGCTCGCAGGCAGAGTGTTATTTGTACAGATGTAAAAAAAAAAAAAACATGTCTTGCTTCCTTCTTGGGTGATGGTGTAGAAAACAGGAACCTGGTGTTTCTGGTCTGCACAGTCTCGCATTATATAAAGGCCTCTCAAATAAACCGCAGAACAGTTTCATTTACTGTAAAATGAACTTCAGCTACAAGAAAAACTGCTACAACATGTTTTGCTCAACTTTATTGGAAATAATCATAACAGAACGATTTGACATTTATACAAAATAGTCTGAAAGCAGAAATTGTAAGATAAACTTACTCATTTAAAATCATTACTTCAGAAAAAAATGGTGCCTTCAAATGAAACTCATGAGCTCATGTTTACAACATTGGAAGTCGTGTACACGATATGTTTGGTGTTCAAGTGGTTAAGTTGTCTAGAAGCCACAGAGGCTAACAATTTAGCAAGTTGGTAACATAATGCAGGAAATGCAAAGGCATAATGACAGAGGTAAAAGATGAGGCTGTTGGGAATATCAACATTTTCCTCAGACCTATTGTATAATTACGAAGAAAAACAATATACGACTAAAATTACAATATATTCACTTGTTATGCCCTGAAAAATTAACTTCCATGGCCTCCGCCATTTCTGTCAACAAACACGTCACAACTTGTAAATTCAGAGCTTTCAGAAACTTTTCACTTACGAGGTTGCGAATACCAGAAGAGGGGGGCGTTCATGTGGACTCATGTCGGAAACACGGTAAACACGACCCCATTTGAAGGCACCACAAGAGTCTACAATCATGCCAGCGGCTCTGTGAGGCCCTGAGACCTCAACGCCCTGCAACTTAAGATAGCGCATGCAATTAAACAACATACAAGAGAATTAAGAAAACAGCACATTAGCATCAGCAGGTTAGCGGTGAGCTGAATGCTAATATCAGCATGCAAACAAGCATTTTTCAAACAAAGCAATATTTTATGCAGGTATGATGTTTATCATGTTCAACATCTTAGTTTAGCATTAAACACAAACTACTAGCATAGTGAGTAGCAGGAATCTAACTTATCTACTAGCGTGGCTAAATGCTTGATCCATAACATAACAGGGTGATGGACAATGTGATCAGTAAGTTGATTTGTGTTACTACCAGTACGGTAGGCCTATGTTACTGAATCTGAAGCAGCCATTTTCTGCAACTATGTCACTGTGAGAGAAACTTCTGACTCACAGATCTCCATAACGCCTCCATCTTCCTTCTTTTCATCATCATCATCATCATCATCATCATCCTCATCATCGTCGTAACCCTCATCATCGATTTCAACAAAAGAAAAATATGGGTACAGCTTCTGAGTAAATCTCTCCTCATAGGTCAGCATGGATTTGTTGTGAGCAACGTCATGGAATGACACTGTCCCATTTTCGTAGTCTAGCTCTATTCTGATCCTCTTCGGTCTCTCCTGTAGTACTAAGGTATTACCCTTGACATCTGTATACCCTCCTCTTGTTTTTCACAATAGTACATAGAGTCGACCACATCTCCTCCTTCCTATCTTGAGCTTCTTCAGCGACTCCCAGTATCCATCTGGGTTGATTTCCAACCGCCACTTCCCAGGAGTGTTTTCCTGAGTCAAAGCCCTTGCAGCCCAGGACCTGTGGATATCTGGTGTTGCGCTCTGGGTTTCCAGGACGCTGCTGCCAGGTGTCTGTGACTGTCACCGTGGTCAGATCTTCAGACAGAGAGAGACATGGAGATGCAGTGTTGGGGTCCAGAACCACAGGGGCTGGAGATGAAACAGAAGTACAAAACAAAAACACTTCAGTGGTGAGTTTCCTGACCGGAGGCGAAATTCATTCAGAGCTTATGTGCCCCAAAACTTACTGTGTTTTACAACGCTTAACATCTTCTCCAAGACTCTGAACTGGAGGTTTCCCACATGGTTGGACACATTTATCAGCGCTTGTGGAAGTAGCCGTGGATCTGGCAGTGCGTCCTGAGCTCTGGAGCAAATTCAAGAGATTAAGAGATAGGTTCAAGTACGTTGAAAGAGTTATTGGTCACTATAATCATTCCTCGTATCCATAATGCCATAAAGAGAGCTCCCTTGCGCCATTCGTTGACTGCTCAACCATTTGTGCAGTCTGTTTATTCAAAGTAGACTCATAAAGCCCCAGGATACATTTTTAGCACCAATGCTTCTTCACCTCAGATCGCTCTTCCTTGGACGAATTTGCGTCTTTTCAAGGCCAAACACGTCTTTCGAATGACTTTATATGTATTCATGCCACATCTGAACACACCTTAAAGTGGGGGTAGGCAGTATATTTTTGGCATCATTGGGTAAAAATTCCATAATAACCTTTCATCATATTGTAATTCAAGTGTTCTGAGAGAAAACTAGACTTCTGCACCTCCTTATGGCTCTGTTTTCAGGTTTTAAAAAATCACAGGTCATTTCAGTGAGAGAGCGTTCCTATTGAGCGTTCTATTGCTGTGCTCCAGCTGGTGGGCGGTGCTTGGTATTTCTTCAACAGATCTCAACCTGGCTGCCAGGTCACAAACTTTCTAATTTTACAGCTAAACAATACACTACAAGATGTTTCTGAAAACATCTGAGGTGAGAAATAGGCATTACAGTAACAGAATATTGATTAATATTTGATCGGCGCTGCCTAGTTTGACCGTTTGATCGGAGTTTGCGAATGATTGACAGCTGCTGAGACAGCAGACTCCTGATTGGTTGTTTTCCTCCGGTCTATGAAATCTTGCAGATGCCATTGCAGATTAGCTGTCTCATGCACTACTGTCAGGATATAGTGACCGTTTTATAAAAACAACTTTTTTTAATCATATTTTCTCCATTTCTACAAACTGCAGCTTTAATAGATGGTGGATGAAGTCTGTAGTGCTCGTTCAGTGCAAAATTTAATTCTAAAGTTCAATAACTCAATCAATGTATATATAACCATATGAGAACGCTTATAAGACAGACTTGGAAAAAAAACAGAATTTATCCTTCAATAACCTCACAGAAGGCAAAGGCTAGGAAACACAAGAAAAACAAAATCACTTTTACTACTCACTTTAATACTTTAATACTCACCTTTCCATTTCAGTCCTAAAGGTCTGCAAATAAAACAAGAAATGCATTAGCACTCTTCAGATTACTTTGTATGAATTCAACCTTTCCTGAGTTTGAATAACTACCTGTATGAACGAGTCGTCAGCCCCCAAGTCTTCCATGTCTTTTACAGTGTCAGAGAGCAAGAACGTGCCGCTACTGATCTCGGTGATCTTCTGCATCATACCAATCTTCTGAGTCTCTTCTTCTTCTAATGCCGCTATTCTGTCTGCTTCCTCTGTCTTGAGGAAGCCATGAAGCTTCTCAAAGTCGTCCTTAATCTTCTTCTCTGTGTCGCGTCTCTGATTCTGTGGGTCACAGTAAGAACTGGTCATCCTCTCCACTTCTTAAAGTGTTAAAGTTGTGTATGATCAAATTAAAAAGATATGTACAACTGCTGACAAACCTTAATGTGCTCAACTGATGAATCACAAAAATTTTTGACCCTTTCAAAAGCTTCACGCTTCTCTTTGATGGTCCTGGAAGGAGTCTGAAAAAAAAAGATTAGGTCCAACATGTTAGTCAATCAGTGAAACCATTCTCGGAAATTTTGGGAGTGAAAAGGTAAACCTCCCAAAATCTCTCAAGCTATCTCAGCAAGTCTGAATGAGATGTTATTTTGCATTATCATCATGCCATGCTAGCAGCTCTGTTACGCCAAATTCACACCAGGCAGAGGCGAAGTGTGGCTTGCCGCAATAATTCCATGTTTCTGTGGCAGGGAGGCATATTCATGTGTTTCAGGCGGGAAGAAATTCTTTGTAAACTAGGTCAACATGTCACAGGAGTCACAGGATCTGTTTACTGATTGGCTGCGGGTCCTCTCTGGCCGCACTTCGCGGCTAAAAGTTAAACTTTTCCCAACTTTTGTTTGGCCACACTTCACCACAGAATCAAATGGCTGCAGTTCGCTGAGTACAGGAGCGTCTGCCGCAGCTTTTCATAGGCGTGACTTCAGCATTAAGCTGTACTTTGGAACAGAGGTGCATTAAACTAAAGGATAGCATCAACATGCTAACATGCTTACAATGGTAATGTTAACATGCTAATGTTTTGTAATGTTTACCATGTTCTCTTAGTTTGTTTAGCTTGTTAGAAAACACAAAGTACAGCTGAGGCTGAAGGGAATGTCATTGGTTTTGCAGATGTTTGGTCAAAAAAACAAACTGAAAGAGAAACCATCCAGTAGTTGTTGAGACATTTCACCCAAAACCACAAATGTCAACCTCATGGAGACCTAGAGGAACAGTGTTGGTGATGTATATTGTGCGAGACGAGAGATGTAGTTCACTGAACGGTTTCACACAAAACTAAATGATACTACGAGAAATCTACAACAAACTGACTTTCTTGTTCCTGTTTAATCTTTTAAATTGACAAACGTGCATATGTGTGATTTATGGCACAATTCAAACAGGATCAAAAAAATATTTGTCTCTCACTGTTCACTACTGTACGTATTGTTTTCTGAAATAAGGTCCCATGGAGTCCACCGGAAGGGGCGGGACTTCGGCTCTCTATTGCTAATTCATCAAATAGTTGTTGAGATATTTAGTCTGGACCAAAGTGGTGGGCCAACCATACCAACCTTAGAGCCTAGCTTGGCTAAAAACGGAAGATTATTCCATTTCTGCGTTATAAACCACACTGTGAAATACATTTGCTCAATATTTTCAACATTAAACCAACAATCCAACAGTGGTTCCATTAATAAATGTAGAAATACAGTCATTTGAATGCTGATTGGAAAGTCTCCAACCGGTGCCCCAGAATCCCCAAAACAGTGGCTTTAAGGAAAAATGTAATTAAGTAACAATTAGGTATTTTTATCCACAACACTTAATGTATTCAAGCACAGGCAAATCAATAACTAAAGCGGCCTCACCTGATATGACTGATGTAATGAGTCATTTCTGTGTCCTCCTGGTGGATCAACCTGACTTCTTCGTGTGTATTTTTCGATCAAACTCTTCAGGGTAAAATTAGCCTGAGGTTTAGTGTCTGTAACTTCCTGACAAAGTGGGCATTTCTGAATGGTATTTCTCCTCCAATATTCGTACACGCAGGTCTTACAGAAGCTGTGGCCACACTGCAGAATCACAGGCTCAGTAAAAATGTCATGGCAAACTGAACAAGAAAGATCTTCAGTCCAATCTTCATCTCTCTGCGGCTCTCTCTCAGGTAATTGCTGTTCCACGTTTGGGCCTATTAGGGCTGCAAATCAAAATAAAGAAGTTATTAAGACATATTACTGCTATACTTCAGTCACAGGCTCCTCGATGGGAATTATAATATTTGTTATACCCTGAAACATGAATTCTCTTTCTGCTTCCACTTGAAGTTCAGAGCAACAGGTAGAGAGTGTGACACATAGTCTAATCAGAAAAAGTCATAACAACACAATAATAGTATGAATAGAAAGATAAAATATATGTGTTCTCTACATATTTATTATCCATAAAAAAACATGTTAAATGTGAATAACTGTATAAACCTGCTCATAGTTACCAAGCGTACTAAGACATTTTACCTTGAGTTAACCTTATTGCAAGGTCATTATGATTCATCCTCATGAGAATGTCCACTGTTGTCTCCACAGCACCGTCTTTCCCGTAAACCTGCACCATTATATCCACAGTTCCCTCTCTGGTGGCGTTCTGCAGCTGGTACTGTGGGATGGGCCGGCATCTCTCTCTCTCATTGTGGGACAAGTACCACTGAAATTGTTTCAGCTCCTCATCATTCAGATCATCCAGGTGATCTTTCAGGACTTTCTCAATTCGCACAGGTGTAGTCATTTTTAACTGCAGCAAGTTCACAGGATCTCAGACTGAGGAACTTCTCTAGAGCTGCGAAAGACAAAAACATGAAGTTAGAATTAATTTATGGACCAAAATGAAATATATTTGCAAGCATTAAACGGATATGAAGCTGATTTGACTTGGAGTAGTGAACACAGATCTATTCTAAACAAAATATTTTGTAGTGGAAAAACTATTTGAAAATTTAGTTTAGTTAATTTCTTTCAAATCTAAGTTTTATTGACTGTCTCAAAAAGAGACAGTGTCATGATGTGTTCAAATATTGAGTCAGTTTTGCAAAAGTCTTTACACGCTTATCTGGTTATAACTTCACTGAGCGTTTCCTGTTCGTGTTTCTTTCCATTTCAGTTTTCACACACTCAGTCGTCTCCATCCACCATTATATACTCCACATAACAAAACAGTGCAAGGTCTTTGTTTTTACAGTTCCAGTTTCTAAATGCTGCATCTTTGTCTGTTCAACAGATGGTGGAAGCAAAGTCCAAGTTTTGCTGTTGTACTACCTCCATGTACAGTGCAGTGCAAAGAAAGTCTCTACATTCCCTCTAGTAAATTAGATTACACAGCTAATTCAAACTGCATGTGATTATCATAAAGTTAGCATGTCTGTAAAGAGGAGACTCGTGGGTACCCATAGAACCCATTATCATTCACATATCTTTAGGTCAGAGGTCAAGAGACCCCTTTGAAAATAGCCGTTTTTCCTCACCAAAATTTAGCAGAAGTTTGGAGCGTTATTTAGCCTACTTCACGACAAGCTAGTATGACATGGTTGGTACCAATGGATTCCTTAGGCTAGCTTTAAAACTGAGCCCACTACAACCTAAAATTTATTGCGTTAAAGAAATTAGTAGTGTTAAAACAAATTTGCATCAACGTGTTATTATCGCGTTAACTTTGACAGCCCTAGCTTTCACACAAAATGAGGACTGTAGACTTTGTTCTCCATCACTTACATTGGAAGCGCATTAAAAAAGGACCTCTTAATGGCCATTATGAACAGGAGGAATAATTACAGCGACTAAATCCTGTTTCAGTGTTCATATGGGCACCTGACTATGGTTTTAAGACAGACTTGAAAAATTGGGAACGTATCCTTTAATCAAAACAAACTTCTTCAAAACTGTTTGTTGATGCCACTAATCAGGTGATTGTGTTCAACAGGACTCATTTTAAATTAATTAAACATGCTGAAATCCATGTCATTAAGGTTAAAGAAATAATTTAAAACACATATTATTAGTTTATAATCTCCTTTTAGAGAGAAAAACAACTCAAAGGTATCACATCTGTATTTTTCACGCTTTCCGTGAAGGTGTGGCTAAATAAACAAGTGTTGCTTCCTGCAATCTGAAGCACAGAAAATTGAACAGATTGTGAAAACCATTGACATAGCTGCTTACAAATATGTATATATGTGTATAAATCTATTGTCTTCAGACTAAATAATTTGTCTCTTACCACAAGGAAAGAAGCAAGCTTGTCGTCTTGGTTCTTCAGTGGCCTTGAATGCAGAAACTTAACTGCAATTTCAACTTTTGTCAGTTAACTCTAGTTTATCTACTTCTGATATAAATCAAAATAAATGAAATATGGGCAAAACAAGGCATCATACAAGATAAGTTACAATGCAATGGAAAGCACCTGAGCTAGTTACATAATAGGCTTCAGGCCTACACAGTAAGGCCTAGTTATTTAAACAAATGTTATCTAGTGTTGATCATGTTTAAAGAAAATCTAGTTCTTCATTGGCTCAAATTGCTGCTCACCTTTGTTCTTTGGTCTAAATCCAATAGTTTCACAACTATTTAGCTGTTAGGAGTTGTTCCACTTTCCCTCATTTTCTTGTTCAGGTAATGCTCTTGCAAACAAAGACTCATAGTTTCACTTTCTGCTCTCAGTTGCTTTGTTCAGCGTTGCACTCCTGACCTCTAGTGGTCTTGTAACGCTTGTGCCAGTCTTATAATAATCATTATAATAGCAATATTGGAGTGAAGATGAACAAAAAGAAGGATTCATATACTGTAGCCTACTATTTATGCTGATGAAGCTGTCTTACTAGTGGGACTTCAAGGAGAGGAAAACATGCAGATTCTCAAAATTGTTTGCGGTGCTGGGAGTAGATCCCCTCCAATATGTACTTTTTTAAAAAAAATGACTTGCTCCCGCACACACTTTTCTCTGCTTTATTAGTCAACATTTCGGTTACTAGTGGGACTGCCCATGAATGTGAACGCCCCATGGCCCACCACCTCCTGAGGCCCTGCCCCTGCCTATGATGACGCTACTGGCCAAGTTTAAATGGATAGCTCCACATTTTTATGAGTCTGTCTTAAAACAATACTCACATGCCCATTTGTACATTGAAATGGTTCTTGCTTGCTGTAATCATTCATTCTGCCCAAATCAACAAAACAAATGCACTTCAAAGTGCTTTACAAGCGATTGACAAATAAACTGACAAATGTCATTATGATCAACAGTTACTCAGTAGTAAAATGTTAATAAAATAAAATGAGTAAAATAGAGTATAAAATAGTATAAGTAATAAAACCACTAGAATTGTAAAACACTAAGCCAGACTAATGGTGCCTTCAAATGGGGTCGTGTTTACTGTGTTTACATGCATGAGAGAGATGTGGAATTTTAACAGTGCCCCTATATATGACGAGCTTTCTCTGAGTAAAATAATAAAAGTGTGAAGAGGAGACTCCAAACTTTAAACTCTATAATCATCAGGAACATTGGCTGAGTACATGTCACCTCTGATTTTTGCTGTGATGTTCAAAAACGTACCATCATTTATTTATCCTGGCAGAGCTGACTGAGCACACTGGCGTTTCATCAGCAACACCCTGCTTTTCACCCGGACAGCTACACATACACACACACACAAACTGACGCCCGGGTGCTGTCTAACATGACCACGACCGTCGACAACCGAGCAGTTGGAGGTCAGTAGCTTATTGCTCCGGGGCATCACGACGGCATCTATTGAAGGAGGAAAGAGCGTTACTCATTCACTTCCCCCCAGTCAGATTATGCCTCCAAAGCAGTGCAGAACAGGAGTGTCATGACTCAGCTCTTGGCCCCGTCCACTCTCTCAGTTGTGATGATGTAACAGATGGCATATTCACCCTCATTAGTCACAACAAAGAAAAAGTCATGCTTAAATGTATCGCAGCTACCGAGGCTCTGATTGCACAATTAGTCTACAAACAGAGCTTCGGTAAGCCACGGGTGTCTGCTACATAGAGTGATATTTTGGCTCTGCAGATCATACCACAGGACTGTTTTTAGCTCCAAGAAGGCATGAAATGTAAGCATAAATCCTGCATGGGTGTATGGCTGCAAGCTTCAACTGGCCTCGTGCAAAAAGACAAGTGACATGAAGCTGCGTAGATTCTCTCTACTGCTGATTCTACTGGATTATACTAGTTTCTCTCCTGCTTGCAGCTAGATTTGGTAAGAGAAGCAGTGAAACATGCAATACAAGACGTCTCCATTATATAACCATCTAGTCATCAGCTTTCCCAATTAGCATTTTCTCTGAGCTTGTATACATGCAGTACACATTGTAAGGTGCGAGAACGTCAATGCCCTCTTGTCATTTCCGAAAGTGCTGAGTGTGTTTTTCACAGTGTGGTGGCATGGGAACACAAAGTGATGTCAGCAGACATAGCTTCCCTCCTCGGGTACCTTTTTCCACTGCAAAATCAACAGGGAAGTTGACATAAAGGGGGCTGGATGGCTTTCTCATGTCACAGTGAAGTCAGCTGAGTCATATGATTGAGAAGAACTGGAGTAACACACATTATGCGCATAGTGGAGCTGCTCAAGATGGCAATAGGTCTGACTGTAATAATACTACAATAATAATATGGAAAATGGCACACATACTTTCTTTCTTTCTTTCCCTCACTGAGTGCCAATTTCAGCTGAAACCATCCTACTTTCTCTTCTCTCGGCCTCCCGTGCTCTCACTCCTCTTCCCTCCTCTGCTCCTCTGTCTCTCATCAAGCGGGCAAGGCGTAGTGTGTGGTTGGTGTGAGATAACAAAGGCTGAGGAGTTCAGCATTATATAACTTCTGTGGAGGCTGAGGAGGTGGAGGAAGAGGAGGAGAGGCAGCAGGGTTAGCACGTAGGAAAAGGAGGGCAGGAGAGGGCTAGTAGCCTACGTTGCAGTGCTCATTTGTCTTCCACATAACGCACACACACACACACATGCTGGCCTCCTTTTTTCCTGCTCTCCATCGCGGATTCAGCAGGCTGCACTTGCAGATATGGCCTCATAATATTTGAACTTTTTCAGCTTTGTGTTCCCACGCTGACAACCACACACAAAGATTTTCAAGTGAAATCACCATTTTCTCTCTGACAGTGCGCTGTCCCACCTCTGTGCCAGAGTGCTGAGCAGGCAGCCACACACACACACACACACACACATACACAGGGACTCTCAAGCTCTACGGCTCCCTCCAGCCCCACCCGCCTGTCCTCTGATGGCCTCCCACTCATGCCACATTAAACATTTAGTGAGGCACTCTGGATCTGTGTGACACCATCTTTTAGCACCGCCAAGCTAACGGCCCTCACACTGTGGAAAAACATAGGTGCATGCTCGTCTGTGGAAACCCGATACAGCGGTCACACTATTCCCTCTGACCGTCTCTCTTATGCACATACATGAACGCAAATCCGTGGTTCAGAAAGGCCTACTGTGTTGAGAGCAAGACCTGCATTAATCAATATTGATCCCTGGAGTCTGTATGTGTACTTATGCAATGTGTGTCTGTGTGTGTGTGTGTGTGTGTGTGTCATAGTTTGCCTCTCTGCTGCAGTGAGGTGTGACCCAGGGTTTGGGTGTATCCCAACCAGTGCAGTAAAATGCTGCTGTGAGGTTCCCTGCAATATTTTTGAAGATATGAGAAGAGACAGGATGTCAAAGATGTTTGTTTTTTTCCATGTATGCACCATCCTGAGATTGTTTACCTTTGAACAATATGACTCCTGATTATGATTTACTGTCCTCCCAAATACATTTAGTCTAGAATTCAACACCAACACCATCTCTCCATATTTGTTGTGACTTCATTGAACTAGATGCCTTAAAGCTGCAGTAGGCAGAATATTTTGGGCCTCATTGGACAAATTATTCCATAATAACCTTTCAGCATATTGGAATTCAAGTGTTCTGAGAGAAAACTAGACTTCTGCACCTCCTCATGACTCTGTTTTCAGTCTTTAAAAAATCTTTAAGACTTTGGCCAATCACAGGTCATTTCAGAGAGAGAGAGAGCGTTCCTATTGGTTGTGCTCCGGCTGGTGGGCGGTGCTTGGTGTTTCCTCAGCTGTTCTCAACATGGCTGCCGCAAGCTCCCAGGAAGAGCGCCGGTCATTGATGCCAATTTTTGTAGTGGCCAAACGGCGGTACTACAACTTCTGTGTCTGTCAAGTGATGCAATTGAGCCCAAAAAGACTTTTCCCCATAGACTTACATTGGGAAAGAGACGTCTGTAACTCTGTAAATTTAAATCATTAGGTCCTAAATGTTGTAAAAGGCACAAATAGATGCATCCGAGGCTGGAGCGAGGGCTAGGAGGCGGAGTTAGAAAGCCCCCGTGACTGTGACCCCGTGACCGAGCCTTGTGACTGAGCGGATGCTACTGTGCCTGCTCTATGGGCCCAATGGATGCGAAAGATCACCGGAAGATACTTTTCCACTCGGAAGTCGAGCCATTTTGGCATCATACGCCACTGAGCAACTCTCATAGAAATGAACGGAAGCCTGCCTCCAACTGTATCCAGTTCTCTTAATACATCCATGGGCTGCCCATTTTCATTCACATATCATGAGGTCAGAGGTCAAGGGACCCCTTTGAAAATGGCCATCCTAGTTTTTCCTCACCAAAATTTAGCAGAAGTTTGGAGCGTTATTTAGCCTACTTCACGACAAGCTAGTATGACATGGTTGGTACCAATGGATTCTTTAGGCTGGCTTTAAAACTGAGCCCACTACAACCTAAAAATGATTGCGTTAAAGAAATGAGTGGTGTTAAAACAAATTTGCATCAACGCGTTATTATCGCGTTAACTTTGACAGCCCTAGCTTTCACACAAAACGAGGACTGTAGACTTTGTTCTCCATCACTTACATTGGAAGCGCATTAAAAAAGGACCTCTTAATGGCCATTATGAACAGGCGGAATAATTACAGCGACCAAAACCTGTTTCAGTGTTCATATGGGCACCTGACTATGGTTTTAAGACAGACTTGAAAAATTGGGAACGTATCCTTTAATCAAAACAAACTGCTTCAAAACTGTTTGTTGATGCGACCAATCAGGTGATTGTGTTCGACAGGACTCATTTTAAATAAATAAAACATATTGAAATCCATGTCATTAAGGTTAAAGAAATCATTTAAAACACATATTATTAGTTTATAATCTTCTTCTGGAGAAAAAAAACAACTCAAAGGTATCACAAACTATGTTTTTCGCGTTTGATCGGAGTTTGCGAGTGATTGACAGCTGCTCAGAGACGGCAAAGCTCCAGCTCGGCTCTGATTGGTTGTTTTTTCTCCAATCTGTGAAATCTTGCTGATGCCGTTAGGAGCACCAGAGGACACCGGAGGACAAAGAGGAACATCATTTTTTTTTTCATATTACCTGCACTACTGTCAG
>CAKAOH010038228.1:0-33423 GCA_916701665.1 Sebastiscus tertius | reverse complement strand
GTCTCTCTCTCTCTCTCTCTCTCTCTGCCTCCCTCTCTCTCTCTCCCGCTCTCTCTCTCTCTCTCCTGGGACTTGTCCCTCCTCCTCAGATCAGAATAGCTCTTCGTTAAACTCTCGGATGAAACGGGAGGTTTTACCGGCTGGATGATGAAGAACACTGAGCAGCAGAGAAGAGCTCCGACCGTCCGAGCAGCAGCAGCAGCAGCATCTTCCTCCTCCGATCGGTCCTCACAACACCTCCACCATCATCATCATCATCATCATCACTGTCACCATCCTCCAACACCGCACTGCTCTTATTTATTATGTCTCTTCTTCCTCTATAAACATCCTGCTGTCGACATCATCATCATCACCATTATTAGCTCTCATCTGCTCTCCTCTCATGCATCTTCCTCCTCCTCATCATCATCCTCATCATCCTCGTCGTGTCTCTGTCCCGTGGCTCGTCGGCTCTGCAGCCCAGTAAGTGTGTCATGCTCTGGAAGAGGAGAGCATCATCCAGGACAAGCAAGGCATCCTACAGTCTGCAGACGGTGAGACAGAATAACAAACCACTGCTGCTGCTCTCTGAGAGGAACTAATGCAGGAATCAACCTCAGAGCTACAAGTCACTATATATCACTGAACTGTGAACATTAACCTGATTAACCATTTAACTCTGAAGATCACAACTAAACCCCAAAGGGATTAGGAAAGTATTAACCCTATAGTCATTAAAGGGACTGTTTGTAACTTTCAGAAATGTCTTGTTAACAGCTTCACCTGTGGCCGTTAAGTTAACTAAAGTCAGCGTCCTGTTGCTGGCGCTTGTGCTCGCTCTACATAGATATGAACGAGCATCGCTCAACACAGTGAGGAGACACACGTCAGCTAAAACCACAGCATCACTCTATATTTCAGCTGCTTGGCAGTAATGTTAGCTGACCAGACCAAGGTCTCTCCATCAATCACTGCTGATCCTAGTGTTGGCTTTTCCCGCCTCGGCCTCCCGACCGCGGCCGAAGGGAACGGGGGAGACGCCGGAGTTTTGGTCGGAGATGATAACGTTTCTCTCCGCGGAGCCCCGTCTCTTCACGAGACACGGGAAACCTCTGCTGGTCTGGAGGAGCTGCAGCAGTTATTTCTGACCAAACGTCCACTGAACATTCACTAGATATTCTCAGAGCTACACTAACTCTTCTGCAGGGTGGAGTGAGCAGCATGCACGTGTAGAGGTGGAGCGAGAACGTGCGCGTTGTGTGAGTGAAGGCAAGCAGGCAGAGGAGCGGTCTGAACAGCGTAGCCACACGCGAGCGCACATGGGACACCGACCCGGTAGATTTATACCTGTAAAAAGTTACAAACAGTCCCTTTAACCATTTTTTATCGCTGGAGAATTGATAAAAATGATCAATAATCCCTCAAAAATACCACATTAAGACACCAAGCCCTTGAGGAACACCATAGAAAAACCCATGCTGTGATTTGGAATCAAAAACTTTTGACATTTCTGCAATGGTTACATTGTTTGGCGATTGGATGGCGAGCACTTGTTTTGTGTAAACTGCTTGGAAACCCCCTTATTGTCAACCTAGCTAGGAAAGAAAAACTAAAATAAATACATAAAAAGTTAGTAAACTTGTGTTTGGTGGACTATTTCTTTGTTGTTACAATGCTAATGGTCATTGTATTTTACATGGTTGGAAAGCCTGTTTATTTACCTTCGCAATGATGTCCAACTTGTAAGGATCATGCATTTGTGGGATGAGCAGCACAGCTGATTATGCGGGTAGCGCCCAAGAAAAATTTGCCAAAATGCTCTGCCAGTGGTAGACAGTGTGTTCTCCTTCTATTACGCCACTGTCAGCTGTAATGACAAAATGAATATTCTGTTTACCCTGGTGAGACCCTTAGGAAAATAGTGGTATTGACTGAATATCCAGCCCTACGATAAGCTCCTCTGCGATCGTAAAGGGGTAACATAACACTGAAAATCTTTTAGATAACACGAAGCTACGCTTTCTGTACTCCAACTCAACAAACTCTGCCCATTTCCACCGTGCATGTATTCCTCTATTCCACCGTTGTCTTCCGGTAACGCCACCTCGCCAGATTTCACAACGAGACTTCTCCTTCAGCGAGACTCTTTCCATAATGTCAGACACTTATAACAACAATCAGAGCCTGTCACAGCTAAAACAAGCACTTTTAGTGGAGGTAGATGACGGCGTCAGCTTGCCCCAATAGCAACATATAGCAGCCCGTGAGCAGCTGCTGTCTTCAGCATTCTCCCTCAATGCTGGACCAGTTTCAGAAATTGTTGTTGCTTTTAGTCAGTTAGACAAAAAAACATGAGAAAATAGAGTCCAGGTTGAAAAATACTAAAGTTACTCTTTAGTGTATTCAGGGTCGTTTTTCCTCACCACATGATTTGGAGCTTTTACTTGCATGGTAGTCTCACTTTTTCATTTAAAAAAAGGATCCATTTTATGTCACTGCATCCAAGGGAACGTTAGCTAGCTAACCGGATGATGTGTCATGATTAAAGTGGTGATATTCAAACATAACGTATCATTACATCTATGCTAATTTACAGTTTATTACTGTTATAATACAAAGCGCCGTGTTTTATTGAATTCAATGGCAGCAGGGTAGCGAGAACAACACAGCACCATGTAGTCTTTTTTATAAATAGAGTACATTACTGGCAGTATTGATGACGGACAATTACTATATACTTAACTTTATACAGTTCCTTTCCTCCGTTACATATCAGATATTCCAGTTATTGTACTTGATTTAAATTAAAGGTGAGATATCCTAATATGATGCTGTTTGAATGTAAACATGTTGAGTCTGCAAAATATCAACGTTTCAGGATCCAAGCCGTGTTTCAGTAGGATACACCGACTTCTAGACTTTATCTAAATCATTTTAAAAGAGGAAAGAAGTGTTCCAATCTCTAATGCTTCCACTGATACCAAATTTATTTATTTATGTATTTATTTATCTATCTATCTGTTTATTTTATTTTGAACACTTCTTCAAATTTAGTACTTTCACTTTTGAGATGATGAAAGTCATCATCTGCTGACTGGACATCAGGGAACATTTTCTGTCGGCTTCCTATAATAAGTTAATGATTTACTTCTATTTTACAGATTCCTAAAATCAAAATACATATTTATTATAACGGAGTGCATGTTTTTAATTTAAAATCATCTAAAACCTGTACATGAATAGAACTGAGGGTGTATTTTGTGCTTTAATCCACAGAGTGGCGACAGAGATCTGCCGGTTTTTATCCAGTTGTCAGTTTGGCTTTTTTTTAGGCTGTGCAGTTTTCTCTCTTTGGTGGTTAATAAAATATCTGTCATCTCATTTCTTTCATGCACATAATAAGTATTAGAGATGGTAATTAACATTTTAATTCACTAAGTTAAACTCACAAACAGACCTGTCACATTTAAATTCTTAGGTGGAGAGTTTAGTCAGAAAACTGTTTGTCTTCTGTCTTGTTGAAAAATGTACTTTAAATTCACCTATCTCCCGATTCGATACTATCACGATACTAGGGTGCAGATTTGATATGTATTGCGATTTGATATTATGATTTATTGAGATTTTTGTTAACTTTTTATCACTAGACCAAGGGAAAAGTTGAATCACACACTTCTAGGGACTTTTATTTTGGAAAATATCTAAATGAGTCCAGTAAAAATGTTTGAGCAGAGATGTCCTGAAGTCAAATATATCAGTCATTGTCAGCAATTATTTATTTAAAATCAAAGAATAAAGACATCATAATAATAATGATAATAATAATAAAGACACCCCGATATGATAACGTTTCCTGTCCGTGACAGAGTTAGCATGCAGCTTTGGCTCTGCTCTGTCTAACTCTGCTTTTCCTGTCAATGTGTGAAACCCAAAGTGTTTCCATCCTTTACTGGATGTGTAGTGTTTACCACGCTGGATTGAACATGTGAGGGTGCAGGTCGTATCCACGACAACCTGCCAACGTTTTAGACTCTCCGAGGTTTGTTTTGGTTGACGGATACGGAACGGATATGACGTCACGTTACTCAGACTACCACAATAAAAGCGGTAACTTCCTTCTACCTCCACATAGACTCAAAGTAGCTAGTGACCTAGAATAGAAAGTGAGAAAGACTGCTTATGGCAGACGAGAGGAGAGGTGGATCCAACAAACACAGGACTTTAAACCAGGAGACCGCTGTTCTGATTTTCATTGTGTGTTTCTGCAAGCAGGATACGACGTTGATACGAAACACATTTATGAAAGGTATTTTTGGTCCAAAATGTCGACATTCAGCATATCCCAAAGTTTGAGTACAATGCCAACATGTTTTTCCGCCGACTGGTTGCCCTTCTACTACTCAAAAGGGGGCAAACATAGAGGATGAGTAGACGAGGAAGGGGATATCCTCCTCTTCACTTTGTTGTGAAGTATTTACCGTTCACAGACAGGACGTTAGTCAAACAGCTACAGCAACAGTCATTGTTGAAATCACCCTTTGTGTGTGTATATGTTTTCCGTGCTGTAGCACAAAACTCCAACATCTCCCAGCTGATTAGTTACCCGAGCATGTCTCTCTGTTCCCAAACAGGTTCCATCAAACACTCTCAGTGAGATGTTGAACCTCAGCGGTGTCTACATCTGCAACAGCTCCTGCTTTTGTAGCGGCTGTTTAGAACTCCGGTTTGTTTGTCAGTGTGTCAGTGGGATGTTTGATGCAGCTCTGCTTTTGTGATGGTTGACTGCGGTGCTTTTCCAAACCCAGGAATGAGGACCAGGCCTGTTTCCATTGGGCATCCTTACAGGAGGGGTGGTGCTGGTGGTGTATTGGAGTAATCCTGCTCTACCGTGACTTACACGTATGGGGAGCTGAACCACTAAATCTGGAGATGCCATGTCTTACCTTCTTAGCTGTGCATGCCACAGCTTTATTTCTGCCTTTTGATGAAGACAAAAACACATCTGCTTCACAGACCAACATGAAACAAAAGAGCCCCAAAGGCAAACCCCTGATAGCACACAGCGTGAGGCCAGAACCTGTGTGTGTGCCGCCGTGTTTGGTCGGTACATGTTTGTGTTCCACCACAGTGAAATATTTGCACAGACAACCCAAAGACAACAGTTATTTCTCCTCCTGCAATAACAATAGTGAGTTTTTATTTATGAGATTTTATCGACAGATGTGGGCAAAGGAAGGAGACGAGTTGGCAGGTTATAGAAACAACACAAGTCTGTCTCTGACAATGGAAGACATTCCTCGTTTTGAACTGGACGGAGAGACTGCTTGAATTCAGTCTTTAAACTTTACAGCCCATTTTTAGAAACCTGGTTTCTTGTTTAAAACCAGTTGAAAAGTATTCGGACTACTAGATCCCGAATCCTCCGGGTGTTATGATCGGGAAATGTGCATCAAATTGAAATATTTACTGAAATGGTTCATAAAACAGCAGTGTTATATTTTTGCTCTTTATGGGCCATCTAGTGTGCAAAATTATATTTTTACTTAGAAGTTTATTTTTTTGGATGCATCATAAACTCAAGATCTGGTTTTTATAGCTGCAGCATCACATTATGAAGGAAATCCAAGGTGATTTGTTTACCATTTTTCTGTATTTCCTCATGACTCGTTCGGGATCACAGTGATCGTGAGAGTATTGATTTATTTATTTTTTATTTGAAAGGTTTTGAGGATTCGAACGTTACATGGGCGCATAACTCACATCTGAACTGAACTTTTGGAACACTGGAAGTACATCTGTGAACTTAAATATCCCAAGCTAAAAGTTTATGATACACTGAGTATGAATGAAGACATATTCTGACAGATGGGAGATGTTTACACATTGCAATATTTTTAAGGTCAACTCCAACTTTTTAAATGTTAACGTCCTCTCAGCCGTTAGCAGAAAGCAGCGACGTAGGTTACCAAAGTGAGCTAATCAATAAGGTTATGAGCAAGCCTCCAGGAAGTGCACCGATCGTCGATCCAGACTTTCGTAGTGGCCAAACGGCGGTACTACAGCTTCCGTGTCCGTTACGTCAACTCAGAGGATTATTTATTTTGAGGTGAATCAACTCCCCAGTATGAACACTCTAATAGCTCTTATCTAAATCATCACGTTTTTAAAGTTGTAAAACGCACTAATAGCTGAATCCAGAGTTATTTCCCTTCCTCCATTCATGTGAATGAGACCCAGACCGAGGCTGGAGCGCCGAGCCGTGACGACGGCGTGACGTTGGGACCTCGTGACCGAGTCATGTGACCGAGTGGACGCTACTGCGCATGTTCCATGTAGCCCAAAGATCCGGGTACTTTTCCAGACGGAAGTCGAGCTGTTTAGGCTTCATGATACACTGAGACACTTTCAGAGGAATGGATGGAGCCCCGCCTCAAACGCTGGATCCAGTTCTCTTCATACATCCATGGTTGTAAATAATGTGAACGCTAGAGCTAGCTGAGCCATCGTTAGCTGTGCTAAGTTTGGAAATAACTGAAAGGGTTGCCTCGGATCATTTTTGAGGAAGACTTGCATTTTGTGCTTTTTTGAGTCCATATTCCACCCATTCAATGAGTCCTTCACAAGACTGAATAAGGACAATACACCTAAAGGATCCTAAGAGCACCTGTATGTGATTACCACAAAGACCCAGCAGCACTTCTTCTCCATTGTCTTCTAATTGAAAGGGTTAGTTTGGATATTTTGAAGTGGGGTTGAACTGTATACTCCCGCGTTCTGCGAGGTCAAATTACTGTTTTTGTGAATGGAGTCTAGTGGATGTAAAGAGAGCAATATTATTTTTTTCCCACCTCAAAAAAGGTCCACCTGAAAAAGGAAATATCAGTTTAATTGTACACTATATTTCAAATATTTTCACTTCTTTACCTCGCCGTAAGTCAGCCCGTTCTGACGGGGGGACTGAAGCCGTCATCTATGCTCTCTTCAAAGCCACCAGACTCTTTTTGAAAATAACAATATTTTCTTAATTTTGTTTGTGTTATTGTGACTTTTGCATCCAAACTAACGTTGCGTCCACACAGCAGTACATCGCTTAGCTTCCGAGCAATGTTGTCATGCAGAAACCTACTTCAGGTCAAGTGAGAAAACGTATTTAGAGGGGCTTGGGAAAATAGCATATGTTGTGTAAAAATTTGAATGTTCAGATTGGAATACACAAAGAACACCGCTGGGAAGATACAGAATGATATAAAACCCTCAACAAACAATAATAATACCAATGAAGGCACATTTGTGTAGTAAAATGATATGATCATGTTTACATTAGGTAATGAGGTAACAAAAGGGAATGCGGTTGTAAATATCACCCCTAAAAACTTGCACTCATCAAACGCCTTTACACACACTCGCGTGACACGTGCATGTAATACATTAAACGTCTGTTGTTGCAGTGTGCACAGGTAGACGAGCTCCTCTCTCACATTCTTCTGTGCTGTTTTTCATGCTGACAGACACAAACTGCTTGTGACAGGACGCAGAGTTATTCTCTAACTGGATTACATGCTGTAGTCATGTAAACAGCCGCCCGTATCAACTCCTTTTGCATGTAAACACGTACTGCGGCCCACTTCAAAATTCAGACTTTCTTTGATGAGGCTTCAAAGGATTATCCATTCGCAGTCGCCATGTAATCGTATTCAAGGATAAAGCATGCCTCACTTTAATAGTCTGGTTTTGTAGTTTGACCATAATGTAATGTTTAGCACGTTGCCGCCAGCTGGTCCCGCCCCGTCCTCGCCACAAGCGGACTAAAGTTGAGCTTGAGGTTGAGGTTGAGGGAAGATGGAAGTATGCCTCTCCTCTCCTCTCCTCTCTCTCTATCACATCTTTCTTTCCTCTCAGTCTCACTCCTTCCTGCAGACATCCGTCACATCTTCCAGCCATCCTCCTCGCCTGAATAACTGATGACAGAGTGAATCTGGTGTCTGTGCAGCTCACAGTGAAAGCTTTTTAAAAGCATTCCCTATTTCTGATTAGAGGGTAGAGAGTGTTATCATAAAGGAAATATGAGGAAATATTAAGAGAGAGTTGTGTGTTGTGGCCGTACTGTCCATGGAGGTATGACGAGGATGGTGATTCGTGGTTTGGAAATGTATCATGTAAAGTTCTGGACGTTATGAATGTTAACACGCGACTTTAGAGTATCATCTAAACGCATGAACTTTCTCTGATGTCTTTCACAATGCTCAAAAGGGTAAAGTCGTTTTTTGAAAATGCTCTCTCAGGTTGGATGAATTTGGCGTGACACCCTACCCACGGTTCGTTTGATATTTGACGGAAAAGTTATTCCTCCTTTTTTGTTTGTTTTCCTACGAATGTCCAGCAACACGTGTCAGTTTCTGCTCGTTACATGCACACAGTCTTTTCAGAATAAACTTCCGTCTTCACAAGAAACTACAATTGTGGTTTGACTTAAAATAACACTGGAAGTGGCGTTACTTAACTTAGTAAGTTACATGACAAATAAATCAGCGTTTACTTCTGGTTTCATACGGGACACGAACGCTGGTCTCCTCCATACGTGGTGAGAGGTGACTTAACCCTCCTGTTGTCTTTGGGTCAAATTTGACCCATTTTCAAACTTCATTATATAAATATAGATGTCTTTTACCTAATTGCCCCAAAATTACATGGATGGTTTCCTTATATGGTCTTTGCAAAAAATAAAATAAAATAATGACCACTACTTTCGTTGCATTATGGGTATTTTATCCAAAATTATAGCACCTGTGGTGTTCCCGGGTCAATTTTGTCATTAAACATTTTTTTTACATTATAATATTTGGAATATTCTGACTGGACTTTGACATATTACCGGTCTGTGATAATCCATCTACATTATTCCTCCAAATTTTGAGTATAGTCCAAATAATTCATAATTTCTGCTTTTCGTCCTAAAAAAATGAGGTTTAATTTCATATAAATTAGGTTTATTGACCATGAATTCCCAAAAAAGTGTAAAACTTGTGGTAATGAGTTGGAATGAAGTTGGCCAAAAAGGTGTAATACAGAATTGGTTGATAATTTATAATGTATGCTATAAAAACAGTCAAACCAGACCGGGTCAACAGGAGGGTTAAAAAGTAAAAAGTAAAAAAAAAGATCACATAAAAGAGACAAGTAACAAGACTTACAACAAACACCAAATTGCATGAAGAAGTGTTGTTCAGTAGCAGGATATTCAGTGTTCAAATAGTCCTGTTTTTAATATCTTGCATGCTTTCATGCAAAATTGAAAAACTGGAAAAGTCTGTTGAAAGGCCTAAAAATCACCTTAATTAATGTAGGACACACTCGAGGCTAAATGTGCAACACCATGTTCAGTAATTTTACCACTTACAATATTATTGCTGTTACATAATCTAGGCTTATTGCCTTGTTCTCAAGCTGTGGGAGATATGTTCCAATGAGCCTGGATGTGACATAGGAAGGGGAGACAAATCTGAATGACTGGTTGAATCACATTTCTGATCTAGACAGCCCATAAAGAACAGACTGGTTTGTCTTATTTCACTGTTGATGGGTTGGGTGTTTGCACACAAGCACTGAAAAAGTGAGATTTTCATCATATGTGCCTTTTAAAGTGTCTCTGTAGCTCACACCGAGACTTCATGTATTTACTCTCTATTGAAGGTCCGCACTGATGGATATCATACGGATCATTTTGTAAGGCAGTAAAACCAATTACCTACTTTGACTTTTAGGTATTAGGACTTGTTGGAAACTGAGCTTCCTGACCTATATACGTGTAGCCACTCATAACGACATTACGTTGAACAAAGCCTGAAGGTGTACGGACACCTGGTCCTACTTTAAAGTACAATTTGTCAGTCAGATCAAAATCACAAAATCTCTGATGTTGATCTTTAGTGTGTGTGTGTGTGTGTGTGTGTGTGTGTGTGTGTGTGCGTGTGCGTGTGCGTGTGTATTCCCAGCAGGGTGTCAACCCAAGACGTAAGTCACATTGGTATTTCCCCCCCTCCTGTAATCTGGTACACTCAGTCATCATGCTCGTCATGTCTCATATGGAGATGATCACATATCTGCAGGTCTGACCCCTCCGTCCACCGGCCCTCTTACAATAATAAAACTGCTTGAACCTGTGGTGAATTTACACCAGAGGATATCCCGCCCGACATGTCAGAGATGAAGGTGCAGGAGATCAGAGCTCTTCCTCACGATGTGTAACATTTGACATGTTGGATCGTTTTACAACAGACGAACGGAGCTGATCTTCACCACATGGAGTCAGAAACACCGACTGTGTAAAAGATCCGTGTCAACGCTCAGACTCTCTCTGCTACAAACCGTAAACCTGACCCGACTTATTGTTATCAGCAAAATTCCACCTTTTCCTTTTATGGGCATGAGGGATGGTTGTTGTCATAACAACGCATGATGTCATTGTTTCTCAACCAAGCTTGAAATCCAGATCCCAGACAGTACTGTACTGTATTACTATTTAACTGGTTTAATTGATGAAAACATGAAACTGATCAACATATCCTCATTACTTACTGACTTACTTCGGCCTTTTACCCCTGTAGGCCGTCGACAAGGCTTCTCCTCCCATCTCTATGGGCCTTTCTCTCCAGCTGGTTCTTTTGATGTCTGCCTCGAGGTCTCGGCGTCAGGTGTTCTTTGGCCTTCCTCTTTTCCTTTTTCCTTGTGGGGTTCCAGGATAAAGCCTGGTGTTGTTCGTTGTAGGCTTACGGAGTGTGTGACCTCTCCATCTCCAGCGTTTTTTGGGAGATTTCTTCATCTGCAGGAAGTTGGTAAGTTCTCTGCCAAAGCTTGTTGTTGTTTACGGCGTCAGGCCGTAGAATCTGGAGAATCTCTCTCAAACATGTTGATGAATGTCGGCACTTTCTTGGTGGTCATCCCAGTTGTTCTCCTCGTCTCTGATCCGAACAATAACACAGAGTTTATATTGGTGTTTAATAGCCTGACCTTGGTTTGCAGTGAGTTCCAGATGTTGTTCAGCCGTATAAATGCTGTTCTCTTACATCAGCATCTGCTCGTCAATGATGCTCCCGAGGTAGTTGAAGGATGTTATTTCTTCCAATGCAATAGAAATAAGAAGGGGGACATATCCTCATACAATAATGTATTCTCATACAACGGTTTGTATATCTTACAAAAAAGTTATTCCTAATTATTCGTGTGTTTTCCTACGAATATCCAGCAACACGTGTCAATTTCTGCTCGTTACATGCATACAGACTTTTCAAAATAAACTTCCTTCTTCACAGGACACTTCTTGGTTAGGTTTAGGCAACAAAACTACTTAGTTAGTTTTATGAATAGATTGTGGAAGTGATGTTACTTAAGTACGCAAGTTACGTGACAAATAATTCAACATTAACTTCTGGTTTCACACCGGACACGAACACCGGTCTCCTGGTTGAAAGTCTGTGGTCTTTGGACCCACCCCGACCTCCTCCGTACGCTAGTCTTTATATTTCCTGGTTCACAATTATGGGAATTACACACTATTGATTTTGTGGGATATACAGAAATTACAGTACTTTTTGTAGGTATAGCTCCGAACAGTGTTTGAGAGCAGCCTGACTTGACGTACAGTTTTCTTGACAAAGTCTCAAAGTGTTGTAGAACTTCAAAACACCAAACACGAAACAACAAAGCTTATTTCAGTGTTTATTTTTATTCTACACTTACAAAAATGTCAGGTAATAAAAAGTAGTTGCTATACACCATAAAAACAATATATAAAACATTGTGTTCGCCATCAAAAAAATGAATTACAGTATTTTTTTCTTCTTTAAAGAATAAAGGCACATGTTGCTCCCTTCAAGACCCTTAACTGTATTTACACAAAATGTACTTCTATGCAGTTTTATGTACAGTACACGGGTACAATCACAAACACACACAAGTGGACACACAAACAGAAAATCACATATTCACTCAGGCAGCCACTCGAACACGACTCCGTTTCATTTTGTATAAAAACAAATCTATTGTTACTTTTTACAGCGATAAAAACAGATGGTGTCAAGTTCTAAATAACGTAGGTTCAAAATAAACGAGGTGAGGCCGGAGAAAAATCACTATTAGGCACGTTTTTTTTTCTATATACATTTCACTCAAGGTACACACGGATGATATTAAAGCAAAATCACTTAAAGGTCTGTTTTTTTTGAGCTAATATATTGATACATACGGAGCATTCGTTTCTTGACATAAAGGTGAGTAACTTTTATTTCGTGCCTGGATCCCAACCTGAGAGATTTCATTTCACTGTCTGGATCCAAAGTGATTCTGTGTTTGATAAAGGAGACGGATGCTCTCACACAACCGTTGATGGCCAACGAATACAAATAAAAAATGGCACTTTTTTAGGATGTTAAAGAACTCCCCAAAATGGCATCGTGGTGGATTTTGCAGATGCCTAGAAATTAGCAAATAAAAGGAAAAAATTTCATTTCAAAACAATATGTCCACGTCATTCAGCACACAAAATAAACTGTTCTAAAGGAATCACATGCAACGTTAGTCCTTGTCTGACCACATGCTTCATATTCTGGAGTTTAATGATTGATGCATTGTATTAATGACTCTTTTAGCTGCATAAATATATGTTGTAAGGTTTGTTTTACATACAGTTTTGGAGCAGCACTAAAAAATGGAAACCACTGCTGGCTAAGATTGTTGGCAAATGTACCCATCTATCCCTCCAAATGTCTCAGATGTTCTCTCTGTAAGTGCAAGTGCTGTTAGAGTTGCTCCATTATCTGCTACAGGATGATTTCAACAACACAGATGTTCACAGTGAATTATGATAATGGTGATAACATGCAAACAATGCAAGAAACACAACTTTAATATTGTTTCCTTGAGAGCCACAGGTCTGAAAGATTCCTCTATTTCCTCCGTTGTCTCAATTCCTTGACTCACACAAAGATGGCAAGAAAAGTAAGCCATCATTTCTTAAATATATGTTAGACTTAAAAGTTACAATCATCTTTATTTTGGATTGTATTTTGGAAATGTCTTCAGCAGTAATAAGAGCTGTCACAAGATACGTTTAGACAAGTTGTCTTCTATTTCTGTTTTTACAAAAGCCAGCCCCGTCGCCAGGAAAAGGTCTCGGCATGTACGTTTCTGCAAACCATCCCAGCAAACATGTGACGTCAGGAAGACGTTCAGATCATGTCTGTGTAACGTCCATCAGTCCAGACCCACTTGTGGACGTCTGGTGGACGTGCAAAATGGGTTCAATATTTGAACGTCTGGTTAGGGGTCTTTTTGGACGTCTGCGGACGTGCAACTCAGGTTGACATCATCAATAGTTGAATGTTAAAAAGACGTCGCAAAAAACCTTCATTCAGGCTCCTCAGTGGACGTCTTCGGACGTCGACAGAGACGTTGAATTGATGTCTTTTGGACGTGTCTTTGCTCAGTGGGATGGATGAACGTTTTTTGTAAGTGACGTAGTATATCTGTCCAACAAACACAGGACTTTCACCGAGGAGAGAGCCGTTCGTGTCCCGTGTGAAACCAGAAGTAAATGTTGACTTGTTACGTAACGTTACGTAAGAAAGTCCGCTAAGGGGCGATGGTTATTTATTCACACTTAACGTTGTTACGTTACTATTTTAACACGAACTATATCTTTTTTCTAACCTTAACCAATCGTTTCACAGCGTTAACCACGTAGCATTGTGTGTTTCTGCGAGCGTGATAGGAGGCTGATATGAAACATATATTCAACGTATCTCATGGTTTGCAGAAACGTACAATGCCAACATTTCTTCCAGCAACTCCAGCGAGGTTGCTAAAGCACGTAATCATCAGTGCACACTTTAAAATGTATAAATTATAATGAAATAAAAGGTATAAACAGAGGCTAAGGTTTTCTTTTTCCGACACTCAGAGCCAACACGTGAGGAGGTGCCTATCATGAGTTTAAAGATTCACCTGTGGCTAATCGTTCTTGATTACTGAACGTTAGCTTCACAAACAGGATGATAACACCATTTGCGTCTGCGAAGTGTCTCATCGTTTCATCACACACATCTTTGTGCTCTGAAGTGTTTCTGCTCAGCCGGAGAACTCATCACCGCTCTGCATTGTTCTCTTCATCTTTTTTTCTTTCTGGGGTTCTTGTCATCCCGTGTTTCTCCTTGCCTCGCTCCCTTTTCCTCCTCTCCAAGGTTGTTTCCCACGCCGGGCTAACAGGAAGTTGAGCACAATGTGTTGGCCCACGGGAGAGATAACGCTGACAGGAAGGGGCGGGAGCCCCCCAGATGGACAGGAAGTTGACTCCACTGTTTGGTTTAGCTGATTAGAGGACGGAGGGTGGTGGAGATACGCTGAGGCAAACAAGGAGTGGCGGAGAACGAGAGAGAGAAAGACTGAGCGTGAGGTGGAGGAACTGGCTGCTCTAAGTGTATATAATATAATATAATATATATATATGAACCCAACAGGAAAGCATTGAGAGGGCTTCCAGCTATTGTATTTTATCAAATGGCATTCCAAGGAGGCCGGAGCGACTTCAAGTCCAAACAAAACAGAATAAACAGGAGAATAAATAAACTATATTCTCTAAACTAGAATGAAATAATATTTAAAAAAAACAAAGGGACTGTCCTGAGGACACGTGGCTGTGTCTTCAGCAGAACAATGTGTGTCATCAACTTGACTTTTTTAATAGCAATGGGCACCACTTTACTGAACTGATTTATAAGTTGTCACGACTGACAATGAGTGACCTTTTACCTTGATGACCTTTTATAAAAGCCTTCATTCATACAATAAGCCAAAATGCCTGTAGCTATTGTCTAAATTTTACTGAGTCACTGATGAATAGCAAATATAATATCTTTGCTCGACAGCCTTTTCCCAGATAACCGGGGGTCAAACGGTCCATGGGTGCCGTTGTTCTGCAACATGATCTCATCCCTACTCCCTACTACGTGGTTAGCGTTGTGAAACAGTGGCGGTTAGGTTTAGGCAACAAAACTACTTGATTAGGGTTAGTCTTAGTCTTAGATAAACATCATGGTTTGGTTTGTAACGAAGCGAAAGCTACGGACGCAACGTAGCGTCAAACTTAAAGTCAGTAAAAATCACTCAACTTTTGGTTTCACACGGGACTCGTTTGACCAATCCACCACCCCTCTCTGCCGCCCTAAGTGGACTTTCTCGCTCTTTATAGGACGTCGTTGGTCTGACCGTCTAATAACGATGCAGTTGGCTTTACGTTGGAGTTAATTGAAAGCCCGGTGCGTTCCATCGGGGACCTTCTGCGTCGGTATCAAGACGCCGAGCGGTACTGCCCATGCGTCGGTATTTGACGCCGTGAGAGTGAGACCAGGCTGGAATATCACATCCTCCACATTATCAGAGTATAAACCAACCAAAGGGATCTTTCATTTCAATGGGCGTTAACAACCTGGCAACCCAAGTGAATTAAGAAAATGAACAATGTATGTGATAAACCACACTAATGGGTCACCTCTTAAAAACAAAATTGCCAAACATGTTGCTGCTTCTTAAATGTATTTTTCAAGCAGCATCTTGGGCTTTATGGGTTAAATCTTTTTTGGACATTTCATAGATAAAAAAATAATCAAATATGGAAGAAAATAACCACCAGATTAAATAATAATTAGATGCAGTCATAATGCAAGAAAAGTCATGCAGTTATCAAAACATAATGCGAAATGAGGACGTGTATGGATCCAAGGAGCCTGTTTTTTTTCTGTATTGTTCTGGGTGGACTATCCATGTATTGTGTATCCATATTTTGGGACAATAGCCTCTTTAAGAACTAAATATACTCGAAGAAGTTGGAGAAACTGTAGTCTAATAACAACTAAAACAAGTTGACTTCTCATATTAATAACTGACAAATCAATAAGCCTGATTGTACGAACTAAAGTAAAGAAATAGTTCTGTCAGTCAAAGGATTCCAGCTTTGTTTATGAATGCTCAGCAGTGATTTTTGTGTCTGTAAATATGCTAAAAATCATCTAAAGATTATCATAATTTTGGATCCGAGGGTTTGTGACCTGACAGTAGCCACAAAGGATGAGAGGTTAAAGTTATTCAAACCACCTCAGAGTCATCGCAACGGCCCGACCGGGTGCTCGGTGTTTCCTGAGTTGTCTGAATGACTTTTTGTTCTAGTGGGCCTCCGAGGATTGAGCTTTCATCCCGACAATAACTGCGATGATAGGTTCTGTCAAACAAAACCTGGGAACATGCTGTAATTCTGTCTGAACAGCAGTAGTGTTCCTTTCCTTCCTTTCAGTCTGTCTGCTGTCGTCGTTTCTCTCCTCAGCGCTGAAGATAACTGAGAAAATGACTCCTCATTCATATCAGATGGTTTCAGAAAACAGAAAGAGGGTTTCCACCTTGGAAAAACTATATCAGGAACTTTCTCTTGCAACTGATCTTAGGTCAACAATTGCTGCAATATGTATATCAGAAAATAACCCACTGGGCATCACAGGCCGATGAACTGCGTGAGTTTTTCCTTAAAGACGACCCTGTTTAGTATTTCAGATGAAGCGAACACAACCGGCATCTCGCTGTGATCAAACACTTCAAAACCTCTTTGAGCAGCCACGAGAGTTTTAACTCAAAGTTTTTCACCTCAAACAATAAAACCCCTTCAAGCGATATCATATTTACAAATCAAAATCATCAACTTCAGATCAAAAATAAAAAAATAAAATCACCCCGTTCTCGCCGTGTTTATGGCTCTTTTGTCAAATATATAAAAAACAAACAAACATCAAAGTTCAAAAAGATTACAAGCCGTCGATATGAAAGAGAAGCATAAGACAGAGAAAGTATGGCAAAAATGCACAAGGAGTTGTTTTTACATGCACCATTTTGCATCCCCAGTAGGACAGAAATAAACTTCCATTGATATTAAAATTCCAGTATTAGTCAACATACATAAATGAGCTCATATCCAGATGACGAGTTGATGTTTAATGGTTAGCACTTGATTTAAGTATAAAGAGTGGCGAACAGAGGATGTCGGGGTGGACGGATGGGTCAAAAAACACCAGACATTCACCAGGAGACCGGCGTTCGTGTCCCGTGTGAAAACAGAAGTCAATGTTGATTTATTTGTCACGTAACGTCCGTACTTAAAAGTCCCATATTGTGCTCATTTTTAGGTTCATATTTGTATTTTGTGTTTCTACTAGAACATGTTTACATGCTGTTATGTTCAAAAAAACTTTATTTTCCTCGTACTGTCTGCCTGAATATACCTGTAATCACCTTTCTGTCTGAAACGCTCTGTTTTAGCGCATTTCAACGGAATTGCGTTGCTAGGCAACAGTTTGGGTCCATGTTTACTTCCTGTCAGCTGATGTTATTCACATCCGCTGCAACAGGAAATAAACTGGGACACATTTATAATGTTTACGTTTAAAACCGCGTAATGGTCTAAATATTGTATATTTGTGACATCACAAATGGACAGAAATCTAAACGGTTTGTATCAAATGCACAATTTCTGAATACGGTGTGTATTTCTCCGTATATTGAACGTTTTGATAGTTTAACAGTATTTATATATCACTTAAACCTGCTTTATAATATAAAAGACATGAAAATCGCACTTTTTTTTCTTTCCTAAACCAAACAAAGTTGTTTCCTGTGAAGACGGAAGTTTATTTTGAAAAAAACTGGAGCAGAAATTGACGCCGGACATTTGTAGGAAAACGGAAAATGAGGAGTAACTTTTCGTAAGATATCATACAAACCGTTGTGTGAGGATACGTTGTGTCTTTAGTTGTCCAAATGTATTAATATATTCAGAAATATGCATCACTGGTAGGTGTATATGTAGATGAGTATAGGTGCATACATATAACACATTTTAAAAAAGACAGAATACAAAATTCTATCTGCAATACTGGTGGTAAAAAAGGGGATGCAAAATGGTGCAGCATAAAAGAGCTGAGACATGAATTGAATGCAAACGGACATAGGGAATATGGAGCAACATCGCTGGCCAGCAGTGACCTGATTAACCCTTCGATTATCCGCCGTGGAGCTTCATCTGATCGGACTTTCAGGTGGAATAAAACGGTTATGATGTCAGACTTCACACTTCACTGTGACGGAAATATAAAAAAGCATCCTCACGGTGTGGATCTCACGCTGTCACCAACAATCAATCCTCTCGCACATCTGTGAAGCAGTTAGTTCTCACTTTCTCCTGTATGGCGTCACGTCCTGGTGGTCTCCTCGGAGGAGGCGAAGGGCACCGTGTCAACAAAAAGAGTTCTCCAAAAACCAAACCTCTTCTAAAGAAATGGACGGCATCAAAGCGTGCTTCTATGAGTGTGTGGATGTGTGTATTTCCTGCATGCTTCTGGCTATGTGTGAGTGTATTTTTATGGCTGTTTTTCGATGTGTGTGTATTTTGGCATCGTATATGCTTATTAGCAGACGGGTCTCCATCAGTACTGATGGTAGTAGTCAGGTGAATCCACGCCGTACAGCTCGGCCAGGGTCCTGAACCGCGGCCCCCAGTCGTTCAGGAAGTCGTAATCCAAGTTCGAGCCGGTGGAGGAGCTCCCCAGAGAGCTGAGGCTCCCGGCTAAAGACTCCGGTCCCTCGTAGCCGTAGATGTGGAGAGTGTCGTACGGGAAGCCGTCCCTGTCGTGATCCGCCTCGTCTTTCTTCACCTCGATCATCACGGCCATGTCGCCCTTGCACGCGGTGGGTTGTGCTGCGTGGTGTTGGGGCTTCTGCACCATGGCGTAGAGAGACGGGTGGGGGTGGCGGTCCGGGTGGCGGAGCAGAGAGCCGTCGTGGCAGGCGGAAGTGAGGATGGAGACATCGTAGCTAAAAGAGAAGAATATCAACTTATTAATAACAACATCGTGCACCCTATCTTTAAGTATGATCTTTCCTAAACCAAACTAAGTAGTTTTGTTGCCTGAACCTAACAAAGTTGTTTCCTCTGAAGACGAAAGTCATCATATATATCATAAGAACCTCACGTTGTCTGAGGATACGTTGAACCATGTCATGTCTGTTGTCAAACACAGACTCATATCAGTCCTAGATATGGCAAAATAAGTAAAATAAACTAATCAGAGGGAATAAAAACATAGTCCAAGATTATAAGATATAATATTCAATTATATTTCACATAACTAGGAAGTAATAGTTTATCTTTTTAAAACTTAATTAATTCAGAAAACCTTCAATCTAGTATATATATGTCAAGAAATGTCATTTATAATTTTACTTTCTTTTCCATTCTTGACTCTGTTCTACCTTCCAATGTTCACGACTTTACCAGGACATCATGTCTTTAGACAGCATGCAGTATGGTGCAGTTATTATTGATAGTGTATAGGGATTATGTATGGTTTTAATACTCATAACATAGATAAGATTAGATTAAACTTTAATGATTTCTTTAGGGTGAACTGGGTCATCAAATTGACAGATATGGCAAAGACAATAAATATTGCAGATGGGGAGCGGTAATAGAGCGAACGAGTGCAAAATAAAGGTAGAACATCGATAAAAAGGAAGGTATCAAATGAATATATTTGTTGTATTACATTTTTTTCAACTATAACTCAAGATGCATGCAATATAAACAGAAATATTAATGTGAAGATTATTTAGATCAACAACAAATCACTTCCTTGTTTCATCATCAGACATTAAACTCATAAAAAACCTTAAAACTTCTCTCAGTATTTTGTGAGAAGAAGAAAAGGAATGAGGAATCTGTTTCAGTTATATTCAGGTTTTCTGATTAAAGGTTTATTAGAGTGTAGTTTTATTCTTCGTCTACATACCCGTTAGTGTCCATCTCTCCTCCTCCCTCCTCATCGTACGTGACCAGCTGCTCGTGAATCTCTCCGCTGTTCTTCATACTGGCCAGAGAATCCTTCTGGTAGCGTTTCCTCATCACAAACAGGATCACTATGACTGAAAAACAACAGCAAAGTTCATTTTAGAACATGCAGAATAGCACACACAAGATGTTGAAATAATGTGCTCACAACAGACACAAAGGGGCAGAGGTTTACAGAACTGAACATGAGAATAAATGAATGTATGTAGGCCATATGTAAAAGAGTTGAAGTGTAAAACCCCTAAAGAAATTAGCATTTATTGGTAAAAATTGAAGACATCCACCATCAGATCGTCCTGCCATCGTTCCTGCTGGACCAACACTTCTATGAATTTTAAAAAACATGAGAGGAAAATTAGGCCACGACAACCGAAACATAAAAAAGAATGGGGCCAAGAAACAAGTGAGTGAAAGTGGAACGCTAACGAGGGATTGAGACTAGAAAACAGAGCGAGGATGAGGGGAGTAAATGAGCAGCGTTTGGTTTAAGGTGTCTGAGACGTTCGAGCCTCCAGCACGAAAACCTCAGATGAATCTACTCAGCCAAGAGACAAACAGAGGAGACGAAAAGAGAGGGGAGCGAATGAGAAACAGGAAGAGAGATTCAGTAAATACGAGAGAGGGGAAGCGGGAATGAGTTTCAGAAAACAAAGTGAAGGGAGATGAGAGAGAAAGGAGAGGGAAGGAAAGTTGGACCTGGCAGATGATGAGGAAATAAACAACTTGAGAAAAGAGGGTGAAGAGGGGAAACAGAGGAAAGGAAGACAAGAATGTAAGGATAAGAAAACACTGACATCTGTTTATGTTAAAGTGAAAGAAATCGCTAGCATCTGCAGGAATTATGTCGACGTAGCCGCAAGATCCGCAGCGGAAGAAGGTTTTGGTAGTTGGACCGGTTTCCCTCTGACAGTCAACGCTAGTTTCTAACCGGAAACATGATCTTTCTCAAACCCTAATCAAGTTAGTTTACATCTAAACCAAACCTGAGCCACAGCAGCATTCGATCAGACAGTCTGGTCTCACTCCCAGGGCGTCAAATACAGACGCACAAGGGACCCTTTAATGAGACGCACCGGGCTTTCTACTAACTCCAATACAAACCTATCCGCAGGGCAGCGGACTAAGTGTTTAAGACCGGGAGAGGTGGTGGATGAGTCGAACAAACACAGGACGTATGTTATGTTACAGGCGTACTGATTTGTTTTTCTAGCCCTTTACACACCGAGGGGGTTTTTAGTCGTACACCAATAGATTTTTTTGAACACTGAACTTTTCTTCAGAACAAGGTTGATTTGTCTGAGCCGTCGCACCGCGAATAAAGTCATCGACGTGTAGAACGGGTTGAGTTGTGTCTATATTTATGAAACTTAGAGGCTCCGTAGTCCAAACCAAAACTGACCAAACTCTATTACTCCTTTCAACCTTGACAAAGACGGCTACCTTTCACAATAAAAGCCCTAGACATATAATATTTGCATGTTTTGAATTTTTGTGTGTAAAGGTCTTAATCCAGTATTTTTGTTGCATAAACCTAACGTGACCATTTTATAGCCCTAACCACGCGTGAACCTTCAGTGTCAAGATACTACGCAAAAGGCAAAATATGAAATATAAATATATCCCTTTAATTTTTATTACATTTTAAATATGCTTGTGTAGTCATTGTTGTCGTTGTTGTCGTTGTTGTTGTTGTCGTTGTTGTTGTTGTTTGTTGTTGTCGTTGTTGTTTGCTAAATCTTGTGAGCACTGCCACTTTGCATTTCACTGCACATCCTGTATGAGTACGTGACAAATAAAACTCTTGAATGTTGAATGTTGAAAAGACGGGTAGGAATGAGATCGCGTTGGATCTGAAAACAATTTTCTTTTTGTAATGTTCTGTTAAATGACCTCATGTATCTTCCTGCCGATAGGGGCGGTAGATCAGGAAACGCTTATATCTGTGCGTTACTAATGATGTATTTTGTTGTATAATGTGGAGAACACGTTGAAGATCTTGCACAAAGGTGGGAACAGACTTTAAGATTATTGAGACCTTCAAAAGTCCATAGATTTATTTATTTATTTTGTCTTAAAATGTAGAAAGGAGCAGATATTGAACAACCGTGTACATATAGAAAAACTGGACATATGATACACTGGACAGCAGGTAGACTTTGATTTTTGAGAACAATAATTATTGCATGTTTCTGTAACAAACCAGAACTGGACATTCATCAGAAGCAGTTCGCCTGGCTGATTTAAAGAGAGGCGGTGTGGGCAACAAGGACTGTAAACTTTGAACCTTTACATTAACAGTCAAAGTTATAAACATGTTTAAAATAATCACCACCAGCGGGCGGTCGTAACGCTATAATAGGCCAATCATAATCATCAGTCATCATCATAATCAGCAATCATAATGCGTGCGTTGAAAGACAAGGTCAAAGGAATACCAGAGATGTTGTCACTAACAGAGACATAAACTATTTACAGGTTATATGAAGACAGTAAACCTGCTTCAAACTGTAGTTTTATCAAACCTTTGTTGCATTTCTTTTGTCTAAACTTACAGTCCGAGTTAAGAAATAAGATAAGAAAGTCGGGTAAAAGAAAAAGAAGTTTTTCTTGTTCTTGCTTACGCCCTGAATTTCCGAGGCCACAGAGAGACGAGGGAATGAGGACAAGGAAGTCGGAGAAAGGAGAAGAGAAACAAATAAGGAGAGCCGTCAACGATTGAAGGAAGGAAGTGGAAGAAATGGGAGAAGTGGAGTCTGAGGAAATCAAGAGAGAGAAGACAGATGAGGAGCAGAAGGATCCGTTTGACATTAGATTAGGCCCCGAGCCTCGGTCCCGATATGAACCTCTTTCTCTCTCAGCGGACGGGCAGCATTAGCCATGCCTTTTAGTCGAGGGCGAGCGGGACTAATTTAAGTTTGCCTGGGAAACCAACAGATTAATCTTTTACAACACATGCTCTGCAGTTTAATAAGCTCTGGAGATATCAGACTTAGAGGGGAGAGAGAAAAGAGAGAGAGGGAGAGAAAAAAGGAGAAGCCCTTTTTCTTTGTAGAAAAACGACTGAGAAAATTTTTCTTTTCCGTGTGTCAAACCAGACTTCTTGTGAGAAAATGTGTCTGTGAATGGGGAGCGCGGTAAATTGCTTTGGGCCCTGGCAGATAATGACAAGTGCATTAAATAGTTAATCTGGCCTGCGTTGGGGGGTGTTTGATAAAGAGAAAGAGAGAGAGACCCAGAGGGAAAGAGAGAAGGAGGAAGAGAGAGATGAAGGAAAAAACAGAGGGGAAAAGGCGTGATAGTGAAGGAGTGTATTAATAGTTAATAGGTTGAGTGTTTGGCGGTGTTTGATAAGCAGACGGCACCTAAAGAGCTGATAAACTCTCCTCATTACCACTCCTATTCTTCTGCTGCTTTTCCCACAATCCTCCTCTTCTTCGCCATCTCTCTTCTTTAACCTCTTTCTGTCTCGCTCCGTCACTCATTCCACCTCAGTTCCCTGTCTCACTCGCCTCTCGTCTGTCTGACTGTTTCACCCCTCTCCACCTCCCGTATCTAAGTCGAGATATAACGTTTTTTTTTCCATCTGTCACTCCGCCTCCGTCCCTCTTTATCTTTAAGTTCTTCTTCGCCTTTCTTCCTCGGCACTTCTCATCCCAGATCCCTCTTGTTTGGCCAACTATCTCTGACGTGCCTCTCATCCAACATGACAAGTGTCTCTTTTTTCCCCCAGAAAAAAAAGGGAGCAGGGGGCGAAGGTATCAAAGAGAATATTGAGCTCACAACCGCAGGCATTATTTCCACATCCGTCGCTGCATTATTCATAAAACCAACAACAAAAGGGAGGGGCGAAAGCTCCCCACAAAACACCAACATTATTTATCGCAAAAAGCAAGGGCAAGTGTGTGTGCGCATATGCCCCCCGATCACACACCGTGCAGGCGTTCTGCATCCATCATTGATGCCATCGTCATGAATTCCTCTCAGAGAATAAACCTCTGTGGGGTTAAGAGGGTTCGCTTGCACCTGTTTGTTAACAGACTGTACGACAAACAAGACTTTGATTCATCAATAATCAACATTTCCTTCCTTTTTCTGCTCTCTGTCACCGACTCAAACTAGGAGCATTTCATGAAAACCTGTATATTAGTGTCTGATAAACCCTGAACAAGGAAGTGCTGTGTTTTATTTTGTCCTGCTTGTTTAGAATACTCTTGATTGTGACTCAGATTTGTTTACTTCTAACAGATTTCCTACTTCCAACTACAAAAAATCAAATAAAGTCAAGAGTTTACGACAGCTTAGGATGAAATAAAATGGAAATAATGTTTTAAAAACGCAGCGTGGACGGCCATCACCTTCTCACTGAAGGTGGATATTAAATTAAGCCAGTGGACGTCAGTAAAAGAAACTGTCAGCTGCTTTTTAAGAGGAATTTTCAGCTTCTAAATCACTCAGCTGTTGCAGCTAACAAGCCAAACTGATTAATGATTTTAAATCATTCTGCAAAATGTTTTTGATTGTTCACTGATCTATTTATTATCGCTACGAGCTTTGCAACATGGCATTGCAGCATTATTGTCGTGGTATGGTAACGTTAAAATCAGAGCTCTCCAACCTTTTTTTCCCTGAGAGCTAATTTGACAAAATGAAAGTGGCCGAGAGCTCCTCACAGCGCCATCAAGTTGTGCATCGTACTTTCTACTTTCGTGGTCCTTTAATAACATTTCAGCCACTGCAGTCATCGCTTCTATTACAGTCCCTCCATAGGTGAAGGGCTTTGTGTTTCGTTAGGATGTGCTCCACTAAACGAAGCCTCTGCTGCAGCGTTGGCCTTCTTCTTCATCAGTTTGGTAAACGGAGACTGTCGTCTTTTAAGCGTTGTTTTCAGCTCCTTTACCTTCTCCGTTCCTAAACCGCTACCAGCCGGAAAGTCCCATGAAAAGTTGCAGAGGACTTTGGTGAAGTGGCGCTCGACATTACATCTTTTTCTTGTACCGCAAACGAGACACACACTTGTCACCCATTCCTCATTAAAATAGTGTATTTTTTGCTTTATATAGCCTGGCTATGTTCTGCGATCATTGTCAAATCTGGTATACTCCTGCTGGTCTGCTAACATCGCCTGATGTTACCGCGTCGCTGACGTCATGAGATTTGAAAGCAACGCAACTTGTTTAATTGTCGGCTGATTGGCAAATAATCATTTTGTGTCAGAAGGGGGCGCGATGTCTGTGAGTTTTAAACATTTAAACTGATTTACAATGTGACTTTGTGTTATCAAATGTATGTCCATATTCTTGTAACCTTTAGTGAGCCACTCAGACACAGATAGTTTACACTGAAAAAACACCTTTTTGGTGGAAGGATTATCAGACAGGCTGTCGTCAAATGGAGCTATGTACACTCTCATCCAACACCCTGTTTTCCACATTCATACGTTTTACTGTGCTATATATGATCATCACACTATTTCATGCTTTGGCATTGTACACGCTAAATGTAGAATCCCCAAATCACTCGATGTGAACACAATTCTTCAGAGACATTTAGGTCGTATAAATGCACAGACACTGGGAATGATGTATATATAACATAAAGTAGAATGAAGCCTTTATAGCCGCTGTAGGGGAATTTGCTTTGCACAAAGAGAATGAATATCAAAAGAAGGTCAAGAAGCACATGAAAGCACGTATTATAACATAAAGCATGAGCATCATAAAAACATCATGAAAGGCATCATTTGGGAAATCAATAAAGGACATCAGGTGCAAGTTCAAAAAAGTGCAGAGCACAGCTGGTATTAAGAGACTCTGATATGTAGCATGCAAGGAAATGCAGAGGCCAATTGGTCACATGCAGTAAAACCAGGAATACTGATTTACGGTACGTGTCCACAGGGGCGTATTTTATCACGAGGGGACGCGACGCTTCCCAGCATTGGACGCTTGGTGTGCTGTCCCTAGAAACAAGGTTCTCGGCTCCTGATTGGACGAACGCTTTCCCGCCGTTGGCTGCTGCTCCCAGCTTTCAAACCGGAACCAGTCTGGAGGCTCGTTTGGAAACTTTCTTCTCTTATTTCACGTAAATAGTTCACTGAGATGTGTTTCTGAAGACATTTGAGGTGAGAAATAATCCATGTTGATGAATCTGTCTTTATTTTGGATCGACGTTTATTTTAAAATCCTCGGGAGTTTGGAGAGGCGGCGAGTCGCGTCGGACGCCCGTGATTTACATAAAGTAGACGAGCCCTCAACTTTATGCAAATGAGGAGCGGGCGTCGTGACGCCCAGTCTCTCGAATCGCGACGCCACGCTACCAGAATGCATTGCGCGGCTGCTTACATAGACAATGAATGGGGGGCGTGGAAAGCATGGAGGCTGTGGACACGTACCATTAGCATGGCAGAGATATTGTCTTTCTTATTCCATGCATTCTTAGTGCTTGTCAAAACCTGGTGCCTACATTACCCACAATGCAACTTGATCACTGGCTAATGCAGCCTCGAGCATCGAGCAGAGATGAAGAGTGGAGATGAAGAGGTCTGGTGAGCTCACTTCTCTCTAACTTCTAGCCCCAACTGATGCCGACTCAAGTGACATCACTTGAGGCATTATATTAGCTTTAACACAGCTCCCTCTGGAGTCACAAAAGGCTTTTTTCACACATGCCTTGTTACCCCCCCAACACCTGGAGAAGACTTTGATGTGTAGAACTGTTAGAGCGTTTGAAGATGAAAAATAAATGGACACCAAAAACAAAAGTTCTTCAGGCAAGAAATATAATATCAAGAAGAAAAGTTTAACTCCACCCTGATGAGAACCAGATGAGCAGTGAGATGTGAGACGTGCAGAAAACCTCAGCAATGAGCGTTTCCACCAAAGATGGAGACATAAAAAAGGAAAGAAAGAGAGGAAGTAAAGAGAGTTGAACTCACCCAGTATGGTCAGGATGCAGAGCAGAATGGCGATCAGGGCATGAACACTGACTCCCATCCTCCGAGCTCCAGCTTTGCACCGCTTTTGAATCCGCCTGGCATCACACCGACACGACTACAACAGATGGTACAAACAATAACTACATTTACTACAGTACATTTAATTAGTGAAATGAACTGATCTATCAAGCAGGATTCATTTACTGTATGTCCATCTAGACAATATACTGCATGTGATTAGATATTCGGAGTTTTACTCTATTCAAACTGGTGATTTTGACTAAATAAAAGATTATTAAAAATAAATACATTTTGCAATTCAGCCATGCAATCATTTCAAATTGTCTGTGCTTTACCTCATACAACAGTTCGCGCAATATCTTACAAAAAGTTATTCCTCATTTTTCGTGCGTTCTTCAACGAATGTCCAGCAACACGAGCGTCACCAGCAACAAAATTACTCGGTCAGGTTTAGGAAAAGATTGTGGTTTGGGTTAAAATAAGAACTTTTGTTATGTAAAATAACTACGAGTGTTAACTTGCGTAGGTGGCGTTTGTTAAGTATGCAAGTTATGAAGCAAGTGAAGTAACAGCGGACTCCTCAGTGGATGTCCCCCGACCTCCTTCCTACACCTGACTTCCTTAAGGCCCAGACACACCAACCCGACATCAGAGAACTAGCGGCAAAGAAAGCCGACGGCTGCATCGCCTGACGTCGCCTCACGTCACGACAAGTTGCATTTGAACACACCGCAAAGACTCCAGCCGACGGCCAGTTAGCACGTACGTCCTGCGCCTGCGTGAGAGGAAATAACTCTCCACACCAGCAGGCGGCGGTATTCTGTATTCATCATTCAAAAAGGGAAACAGGAAGAGCGAGGACGGCGGATATACAAGCTGTTGTTATGATGCGAACATGAAATAAAGCGACCGTTTTCACAGCCTTCTGTGTTTGTCCTCTTGACTTTACTCGTTGGCTTGCTTTCCTCACGTCCGTTTCTCTTCTCGTGCACTGATTCGTTTAAGCTGATCATCCATTCAGAGCGATTTCTCTCACTGACGAGCTCCTAGGCCGATTCAACATGCTGAATCAGCCCAAAAAACCTCCGACATGGGCAGACTAGAGCCGACGGTGCAGGACACACCACAGAAACTAGACTGAAAGACGCTGCAGACGGCCACAAACTGTCCGACGGTCAGCTCGGTGTGTCAGGACCTTTAGATGCAGCCATGCACATCCTCACGACTACCTGGGTTATATACAAATTAACTTTACTTTTTGTAGGTATAAGTACAGAGAGTGAATCAGAACAACTGTACAAAACCACACACAGACCTTGATTGCCAGTTTGGTGATGCTGGTCTGGATGGGCCGCCCTCCGTCACTGATGCTCACATCCACGCTGTAGTCTTTGGGGTCGTCCAGGCTGAACGGACCCTGTTTCACCACGATGTCTGCCGTGCTGTCTGAAGAAAGAAGCGTATAAATATATACACACCGTGAGTTTACAGAAATGACAACCAGCTTCACCTTCAACATAAATTTACCTTTCCTTTCTGCAAAAAAAATCCATGTCTGATTTGTCTGACTCATCACTTTGTCTCTCTAAAGCGGATCTAATGCTCACCTGCTCTGTATATAGAGTCTTTAAAGTCTATTTATACTGCAGGCGTCTGTTCCACAGATATAAGAAGAAGAAGAAGAGAGTCGTTACATGAAGGCAGACAGATCATTTGTGATTATCTGTCAGTTCGCTGCATTTAGGATTTGAGTCAGTTAGGATTATAGATAATGGCAGTAGCACCTTAAAAACCTGAAATCGTGGCCTACACGAGGCCAAACATTTAGTAACTCCTCAAATCCATGCATCACTGTACTGTTATCTCCTTTACAGAAGTTATGACGACATGGCCTCTAATCATTTGAATGTGGTCAGTCGGTGGCCAGTCAGGTTTTGAAAGTCAGAAGAATCAAACACACGATGAGCTCAAAGTCCCAGAGCACCAAGCGGGAATCAAAACGAAACAACAAAAAGAAGCCAAATTAAAGAGAAGCGAACATGTTGAACAGAACGGAGCAACGTCTTCCCTGCAGGCCCGACCAACAATACAACCATTAGTCAATTCACCGGCAGGCACAAGTTTCCTGCTGAGACGACGGGGAGAGCCTTTCTCCACAATACCCCGCCGCTGGAGGAATGTCACTAACACAATGGCAGGAAAGACCTTTTGCAAACACTCGAACATACCGAGACACACTCCGACGCTCAGACAAAGAAACATACAGAAGAGCTTTGCAGGTTTAAGGGCACGTTTAAGGAAAAACAACCTGGCTGTTGCTGACATTTGCACATGTTGGACTTTGAGTACAAGTTCTATCGGTCTTGTGAAAGGAGTAATGCACTTGGCTCCACAATTTCATCCATCCTGAGACTCTGATTCCTGCTGGTGAGCTAACGGCTAGCCAGCTGGGAAACATACTAGTCAGTCAAAATCACGTCCACAATAACCTTACAAGCCAGCTGCCAGTCAGCGAGCTCGTTAACTCGGTGGCCTACGGCACAAAGAGTCCACCGCTGGATCGCTCAAATCCTGTTGTCAGACTATCTGCATGTCAAGATTCTGAGTAAACTGACCCATTTAATGAAAGTTCAACATGTCTGACAGTCAAATATATACAACCACGTCACTGAGATCCAGTCTCCATTGTTGTCTTCAAGACAACATGAAGGTGTGTGTGTGGGAGGACGTGGGTACAGAAGGAGTCTTAACTAACTGAATTAAAGATGAAAACAGCTCCTGTCCTCCCTTCATCTCGTCCCTCTCCTCCGTCGCCTCTCCTGCTCCTTCTATGTTTGAATTTGTCTCTCTGGATTTCTGTGTTACTTCTCACTGTCCTCTCTATATTTTGTTTGTTCCCTCCATCTCTCTCTTCCTGCATCTCGTTAGTCGCCCTTCATCTCTTTGTTTTCCTCTCCTCCTCCTCCTCTCTGTTGTCTGTCTGGTATTAATGCAGTGAGCTCGGTGTAGCCGCCCGGTCTGAACACCGAGTCCTGTCACTTCCCCTCGCTCTGCAGCCTAGCTGACTATTGTGTCTCTCGGCATCCCGTAATGAAAGCATGCTTGTTTTCTGCAACTTTTAAAGAGCCCGTAGTGGATAAATATTTTAAAAGCCTTCACTTTGCAGCTCTTGTTGCATGTCTGTGTGTATGTGTGGTAAGTGGTGTGAGGTGAGGAGCCGTCAGATGATTTTTGGGGGGCACGGGGGAGAACAGAGGTTCACACTGACAACCAGCACTTATCAAACAACCATCCACCTCCTCTCTCGTCCTTTTTGTCCTCCTCGCTCGTCCTCGTTCGCTTCCCAATATCTCTACTATCTTTCTTTCTTCTTATTTTCTCTTTCCCTCCTCTTACCCGTTTCCTTTACTCCCTTTCATTTAAAGGGGCAGTATGGAAGTTTTTACACATATAAACGTTTTGTGAACAGTTTGTAACCTAACCTAAAAAAAGAGACCATCTGCAACTCTGTGTTTCCTCCTTCAGCCTGTAGACTGCTGGTATTCTGGTAAAGTCTGACGTGTGACGTCATACACGCTCGTGAGTACCTTTACTGTCTTCAGCTCCGCTACAGGGCTAACAGTGTGCAACAATAGCTAACGTTTTAGAAATGGAGTCCGCTAACGCCAACAAACGACCAGCCCCCACCTCGACTCAGACTCCATCTGGTGAAGCCGTCTTGCAAAACAGGAGTGTGACCGACGTCGGGGGGGGAAACTAGGATCAACATCAGCCGGGTCTTTGCTTCATGGAGGGACCTTGGTTTGGTTTTGGGAATCAAAATGGACCCCAAGCTGCAGGGCCAGCTCGAACCCTTTAGGTCCCCTAGACGGAATTCAGATTTGGAGCGCCCCGGAGGCTTTCTTTTCCTCCTCCTCTTTTCTCCGTTTTCTTCCTTGCGCACCACAAGGCTTGGACCTGATCATTATGAAGAAATAAAAATACTACAGATATCTGCACCTCTTGACATCGGTCCGTCTAGCAATCTCATGTCCTGACCCGGCTGTTGTGATGTGCACGGCACGGCGCACCCCCTAACCTGGGCCCCCAGTGCACACAGGTACAGTGTGGCGTTCAAGTGCAGCCGGGCAGATGAAAAAGTGTGAGACCGAGAGTTACCGGAGTGAACAGTGTATTTCTTTGTTTCTTTTGTTCATGTGTTAATTAGTTACCTCAAGGCGACCGTCTGTGGCCGACTGTATCTTTAAGCTTTAAGCCGGCCCTGCTGAGCTGGTAAAATCCCTATTGGACAGGTAAGCTAACATTACTGCCAAACATGTGACATATACAGTATAGTGATATTTGTGGTTTTAGCTGTCAATCACAGCGTCGTGTGTGTCACCTCATTGTTTTGACCGATGATCGCTCGCGTCTACGTAGCGTGATCAACCGGACGCTGACTGTCGTTGACTTAACGGACTCAGGGGTCGCTGTTAACGGGACATTTCTCTTTCTTACATAGAGTCCCTTTAATGTTTCTGGTGTCATCTCTCCTTCTTTTATCATGTCCTCATCTCCTCCATTTATCCTTCATCGATTCCTTCTCTCCCCTCGTTTAATCTCCTCCTCCTGCTTTCCTCCTCTTTCCTGTTTTCTTTCTCTTCTTCCTCCTCACTAAACATTCTTCATTCTGCACTCTCTCCTCATTCATATATTCTCTTCTCTCTATTCATTCTCTTGTTTATCATTCTTTATGATTTCCTCTCCTTTATATCTACCTCCTCTCCTTCTCATTTTAACACAGTCTCACTTCAGTATCGCCCGTCTCCCTTAATCCCGATCTCTCCGTCTCGCCTCCTTTCATCTTTTCTTCCACCTCTGCCTCATCTGTCTTTCCTTTTGCTCTCCTCCATCTTTTCCTCTTCCTCTCCCCCCCATCGGTTCAACATGTCAACCCCTCCAGGCACGAGCAGGGAGGAAATGGATGAGTTCATGCCTCTGTTTATCTTCCTTTCAGTACGTTTCAAGTTTCACTTAAATTAAATAGTAACACTTCACCTAAATCTTTCATCTGACTACCTCGGGCTTTCATCTATTCAGACTTTTAATATTTGACTAGAACAGTTGGTAACACTTTTCCTCTGGCTTTCATGTTTTATAACCCGCATGTGATGATCAAAAATGATGAAAACTGTTTTACTTGTGCCATTTTGTGTCCTAAGCTGAATAACCCAAATAAGGCTGACGTAACGGAGCGCCAACCTTTGCCTAAATATCAATGTCTGGATCAAAGCGAATGTCTCCGTCGAGTTTCACACCATCGTCTGTGTCGCAGTCTGTTTATTCGAGCTGACGTTTTCTAACTTGTATATTTATATCTACACATTTATACTCTCAAATGGCAACGGATCTACCGACTGTAGACGCTGCTTTGAATTTAGAATCATCTTCTGGCAGCAGAGAGCTCTCTTTTTATCTTGAGTAGGGAGCTAACTGTGGCAAAGAGTGAATACGACTGAAATATAGAACAATATAGAACTACTGGGGTGTCAAAGTTAACGGAATAATAAAGCATTAACGCAAATTTGTTTTAATGCCACAGTTTTAAAGCTCGAGTTAAAATACTGGTATCATATGAAGCTAGAAAACCTGATGAATCCATCGGTACCAACCATGTCGCTTGTCGAGAAGGAGGTTAAATAACGCTCCATCATGGCCATTTTCAAAAGGGTCCCTTGACCTCTGACCTCCAGATATGTGTGCTACAGAATCTCTGTTCACCAGCGTTTACAATGGAGGCACATAAACATGAGAAGAGGTGCATCGAAATATGGAGCCTTTGCCCAATCTGAGTCCAAGACCTGCAAGAACCACCACATCTTGATTCATTGTTTTAGCATAAGATTATGCTCTTCTATCCAATGCAAATCAACTCGTTTCTGTGATTTCCTTGAAGTGCAATAAAATAACGCAGGGTGGCGATGGATGGCCTAGATCAGCTGTTTCCACTCCTGCTCCTCCAGAAACAAACACAGCTGGTTGGTTTTTATGAGCTATCAGGCAGTTAGTTCAGGCTGTTCTCACACACCGTTCGTAGCTATACCTACCTACAAGTAAAGCTCTGTAATTCACATGCATCCTACAAAATTAACTCGTATATAATCTATGTAATCGGTAACTAGGAAGTATAAAAAGCATAAAAAAACACTGGATCCAGAAGTGAAAGTTGACTTGTCATGTAATTTCCGTTACTTCCATAGTTGTTGTTATTATTATTATTATTCCTAAGGAATCCATTGTTACCAACCATGTCACACTAGCTTGTCTTGAAGGAGGCTAAATAACGTCTCTAAATGTTGTTGAGGAAAAACTGTCATGTCCATGCCCAAAGGGGTCCCTTGACCTCTGACCTCCAGATCAGTGAATGTAAATGGGTTCTCTGGGTACCCACGAGTCTCCCCTTTACAGACATGCCCACTTTATGATCATCACATGCAGTTTGGGGCAAGTCATAGTCCAGTCAGCACACTGACACACTGACAGCTGTTGTTGCCTGTTGGGCTGCAGTTTG
>CAKAOH010038225.1:30595-159896 GCA_916701665.1 Sebastiscus tertius | reverse complement strand
GGGAGAGTAACTCCCTTTGGTGTGGAGTTTGGACTTTGTAACTTTGCAGACCTTTTCCATGCACAAAAAACTATTTAACATACTAAAGGAAAGGGAAAATGCACTAAAGCATAATAGGTCCCCTTTAAAGGTGCTCAATATGAAATTCATTCAGAACATATCTATTGCCTCCACACAGCTCTCAACATGGTGACAGCTAACAGTGCTAACAGTGCTAGCAGCGCTAACAGTGCAAACAAAGACAACAGTGCTGACAGAGCTAAAAGTGTTTGGGTGGGTGGGTGCTACGCTTCCGTGACAACGCCGTCGGTCAGGACGGTGTTATCAGCTGCAACCGCTGTATGAGAGCAGTGCAGAGCGGCGGCCGTGAGCTAGCCAGTGGGGAACGCTCACATGCACTAACATGCAGTAAAAGCATGTGGGCGATGTCAACAAAGCAAGGAGAAGCTCAGATTTCAACACACATTGAGGGAGAGTGACTTCATTCTCTGCTCAGGTAGACATTACTCCTCTATATCTTTACATAGCTAATAGTTGTTTGATGCTATATTAATGTTCTGAATGTCGTATAGAGTACCTTTAAGCAAAGTTGTTGGTGCGTTTAAGGACACTCAGGCATCTCATACTTGAGGGTCATTTGTTGAAATTCAAATGCAGAATACAAAAGCAACAAAAATGGACCATGGGAAATGAGAATTTGGTCTCAGTTTGCAGTAAAGTAGAGTTTGTTTTTTGCAACTGCAAAAATGACGATAATGTAATGACGATAATGTAATAAATATTTTTTTTTTTAATTTATCATGAAATTAATCAAAAAGGCAGGAGGTAAACCGATTTTAAAACGTATGGTAGAGTTTGGAAAATAGTTAAAGTTTCTCTAAATAGGAATGTCTTGTCTACCAAAATTCATGTAAATGTGACACATCTCGTAAGTTCTGAGTAGGCCTCCCTCCACTGCAGTAATCACTGACTGAATAATTTGCTTCATTATATGCTGATGAGCATATAATGAGTTGTGCAAGTTCTCCCCATGTTAAAAGGTGAGCTAGTCAATAACAGTGCCACATGTTGATTGATGGCATATCTCCCCCTCACACTGAGGAGATTCTGCTGTAAAAACCCCAGAGGGCAAACATGATTCAACTTGGCAGCAGGAGCAATTTTAGAACCCATTTTGGAGAAGATATTGAGAGGCATAAAAAGTGCAGGGTGATTTCTTTGAAACATGTTCTTAAAATCTGATAAAGTGTTTGACAAATGAACACATTTATCCATCCCCAAAGTTTAGAAGAAAAAGATATATGACTCTATGACTAAAGCTGGATTTACAGTCTAGGGCAGTGTTTCTCAAACTTTTTTCCTGGGGAACCACTTTGTAAAAATGGCAAACCATCGTGAACCAATTCACAATAGTATAATAGTATATATAATAATAAGTTACACCACTTCTGGAGTTTTTTTTAACCCAGAGCCCGATCTTTTCCTAAACCTAATTATGTAGTTTTGTTATCTAAACCTAACCAAGTTGTTTCCTGTGAAGACGGAAGTTTATTTTGAAAAGACTGCATGGATGTAACATCCATGCAGTCTTTGCATGTGTCAATTGACACATGCATCACGTATTGCTCGGCATTCGTAGGGAAAATCTTTTTGTAAGATATCATACGAACCGTTGTATGAGGATATGTTGACTAAACACAAGTTGAAGCTGATAGGAACGTCATTAGTTCTGCAGGTATTTAGTAAACCAAAGTATTAACAAATAAGAAATTTCACGTTATGATGAGGAAAAGTCAGGGAATCATCCAAGTCATTCGGATTCATCCTGAAGAGGACATGAATGTCTACACTAAATGCAACACCAATCCACCCAATAGTTGAAGTAATTCAGTCTAGACCAGACCGACAGACCGACAGACCGACATTGCCATATAATAATGTAATAATAGGGTGCTCACAGCAAAGCATACTGGACCTATTTGGGATACTGACAGGCTCAAGATATTGAACAGATCTGTTTCATTGCTTCATAATTTCATGTAAGAAAATGTGAACCCTCCAGCAGAGGTGGAAGACGTCTCACCAGTTGGGTTGGCTGACCACAAATCAGCTGTAATTACCTTCCAGTGGACGACGAATCCTTTCTTTGACATCGCTGATAGCGTGGGGCCAGAATGAAGGACAGGTCTGTCCAATTTAGCTTTGTTATTACGCTGCTTCTGTTTCTGCGGACGATCACTCCTCCTCAAATGGAGCAAGCTCATTATCCCTCCCAGGGCCAATTACAATGGACTTAAGAGGCTGTGTCTACGGGCTTTGGACGGTAAAGTGCCACGGTGCTGCCCCCCCCCAGTGTTTCACAAAAGACGGGGAAAAAGCTGCGAGCATCAAAGGCGCTTGAGATGAAGGCCGGCTTCCACACACTCGCCCAACACCCAAACCCCCCTCAAAGAAAACCTCTGGATGCACAAACACACATAAATATGTAAAGACATGAACGGAACCACGTGTGCACATGTGCTTTTCCCCCACAGAGACGTGCACATGCAGAAAGCAGCTATGGCGCCTAAAGCAGTTAATTGACTCAAAACTAATCCCGGTATGTCTGCTGATAGACCTCCTGAGCAATAGAGAGAAAGCCTACTGCTTAAAGTCCAACAGAATAGATTAGGATGGAGACCTTTATAGAACAATGCATTCAGTCATTTACATGAGAGAAGGTGAAATTGGAGGAGAGTGTGCTTCAGAGAAAATTCGAGTTATCACCTGATATCTCAAATATCGCAAATATCAAATGGGGAAGAATTTTCTTATACACCTTCAGCTTCAGCCTGTGGACATTGTGGAGGATTACAAGTACCAAGGGGTGTACATTGACAATAAACTGGACTGGGCTAAGACCACTGCTGGACACTGAGGTCCTTCAACATCTGCCGGACAACACTGAGGATGTTTTATGAGTGCTGCCCAGCGTTTGCCGTTGTGGCAAGGTTGAAGGCAGGGGATGCTAACAGACTCAACAAACTGATCCACAAGGCTAGTGATGTTGTGGGGGTGGAGCTGAACTCCCTAATGGAGGTGTCAGAGACGAGGATGCTGTCCAAGCTACTTGTCATCTCGGACAATATCTCCCACCCACTCCATGATGTGCCGGTCAAACACAGGAGCACATCCAGCTTCCACCGAGATGCAACGCAGAGCACCGCAGGGAGTCATTCCCGCCTGTAGCCATCAAACTTTTCAACTCCTCACTCAGAGTGTCGGACACTCTGCGTCAATACACTGGACCTTGGACTTATTTCACCCGTCAGCAGCTACTACCCCATAATCTCTTATTTTTCTTATGTGCAATACGGGTTAAAGCATGGCAGTGGGTAGAATTGGAGCAAATATGATTCAAAAAAAGTTACTTTTGTAAAACTGTCACTATATACTGACAATAGTGCATGATAATCAGGTAATCTGAAAAAAAGTCATGTAACTCTGTGTCCTCTGGTGCTCCTAATGACATCTGCAAGATTTCACAGACCGGAGGAAAACAACCAATCAGAGCCGAGCTGGAGCCTTGCTGTGTCTGAGCAGCTGTCAATCACTCGCCAACTCTGATCAAACGATCAAACTAGGCAGCGCTGATCAAATATGAATCAATATGCTGTTACTGTAATGCCTATTTGTCCTGTTGAAGATGTAAATCAATGCAAACAATGATGACGTACGTATGAGTGTGCTCACGCATATTGGCAACGGAAGTACGGTGGAGTGCAATAGCTTGTCAAGCTATGCAAGGACATTAACCACCAAAGATCGTGAATGGCTATCCGAGGGCTATTAGTGAGTGAGTAGAAGACATTGGCATGTGGCCTAATATTCAATGGCCAGATATATATATATATATATATATATGCACATATTTGTATCAGCTGTGGGAATATCGATTCTCACAACTGAACACATAACAACCAGACATTTTGATGCCAGTAAACGTTTTAATTCAATGTTTAAAGCTAACAAACTTGTCTGGATGGCTGGGGCAAAACTCCACTTCTGTTGCCAACATATTTGCACACATTTTTTATGACGTCGGCAGTAAAAGACAATGTAGTTTCCTAAAGCAGCTGGGCACTGTAGTTTTTAGCAAACATTAGCCAAACTGGAATAAATAGTGCATTTGTTGGGAACTATTTTCAGCTGTCGATTAATACACATTCATTTCCCTCACGAGTATTTACAGTTTAAGATAGTGTATGTGGGATTGGCTTGAAATAGACTACAGTGCCCACATTTATGGTAATGAAGAAACATGTCACCCAGTGCAACGTTGTGGCTCAATGATATTATTTCTAATAGTTATTGGACAACAATGGAGCCAAAAATGTGATTGGCTGGTGGCTTACTCAGACCAAAGCGACATCCAATCGCATAAGAGAGAAGCGCAATTATGAAATAAAATGCTTATTTGGGAAAAAAGGTATTGTGAAATAAAAACAGTAAAAACACATTAGTCTACCTACAATAAACTATTTCAAAAGTTTAATGATTATCTTACATATTTGGTTTGTATTAATTTATATTTATAATTCAAATATATATATTCACATTTTTAAAAATGTATTATACATTTATCTAATATTGTCTGCAGTGACTGATAGAGGAGAAACTAGCATATCAGGCTTTTTCTACAAAGGTAATACTTCTTTGTTGATTTCGGCTGGTATTTGGTTGATAATAGAAAAAACATAAAGTATCGCCAGCTTTATCTCCTCAAACTCATCCATATGTGAATAGATTGTACATCAGTAATTCCAGTATTTCAGGCACATATAGCACTTACGTCACCAACTGACCCAAATAAGCCCCACTAATGCAGTCTATGTGGCGGACTACATGTTTTTTATTGTTGTCTTGTTTCAGTGGGCAGTCAATCTTCCTTCCATATATGGTTGACATAACCACAAGACTCAAATTGTATATTTCCATGCAGCATATTTAATGTGTGTGTTTAAAAATCCACTGAATCACTAGTACTAGTACACATGGTGGACACGGTGTGATAACCACCTGAAGAATCTAATTCTGTTCATTTATACACCGTGTTTGACACAGTTGTAGTTCTGTAACAGCACATGCAGAACGCTTCAGGAATGGCATAGCAGCGTTATGATACAATGTGGCTAGATCTCATTGAATGAGATTATGTGTTCTAGGTGAAAATGGAGAGAGTCAAATACCGAATAGAGACAGACTGAGAGAGACAAAGCAACCCCCCCCTCAGACACAGACACACGCATCCTGACAAACGACAACTCTAGTATTTATGATATTCAAAATCTTTCACTGGAACATCTTGTTGATAGAATATTGACTGCCTGAGACGGTGCACTGTACGCTCGTGTGCACTTTACAGTTGTTTATATACAGTACTTTATAACCTAGTTTCTAGTTACTATGGTTACGCCCATGTTCAGTGGATAGATGTCTCCCTACCACAGAGAGAGAAAGATGATCACTATGAATGCACTAAATTGAAGCTTGTGATTTAGTTGAACTGCATTGTGATTTGGTTTGATGTTGTTCAGTTAAAATAACCCACATGTACCAGTGGTGCTAGAAATTAGCTTGATATGTAGCTCAAATGGGATAGTGGTATTGTTCAAATGTTCATACTTCATAGCTGAAACTATGATAAACACTGTGCTAAATGTGTCAAAATCATTCTTGTCTGGAATAGCAAAGATGGTATTAGATCAAAGAAAAAGATCGCTGTTATTCAAGCACTGTATGTATGAATATCTAGTAGTCTGCATTGTTGACTGTGGTTCTCTGAAAGCTATTGAGACTGTCAACAGGGCTGAGGTGAAAGCTGTACATGGTTTGGTAATAAGCCAAGAGGCCAGGCCGGCTCTGTGAGGTCGTTCTGTAGACTGTATATAAAGATGGACGACATGTCTCCAATTCCTACTACTGTACAAAAGTGAAACCAAAATATTCCGGACATGAGAGCTGCCATCTTGAGATTTTGACATCATTTGGAGCCAGAGTCTGCGCAGTAGTGGTCCGGGGGCTGGAGCCACGGTATCAAGGTCCGCCCCCTTTTCACAGCTGTCAATCATGACGTCTCAACCCATTTTATACCATCAAATAACGAATTAAAACCAATCTTATCAGAAAAATGAACACCTGAACATACATCTGTGTGATAAGAACTACCAAAAACGTCTGAAACCATCTTTGGGAAAAATATATTTGACGTGCACTTTGACTTTTTAGTTTGGCCCATGTCCCATCCGCTAACATGGAGTGGGTGGGATTTATGACCTATACTGCAGCCAGCCACCAGGGGATGATCCAGATGTTTTGGCTTCTCTTTGGGGGAGCTGTTATGTCATCCATCTTTATATAGTCTGTGGGTTGTATTTAGACACAGCAGTGCTTTCACCAAATGCTAACATCAGCGGGCTGACATGAGCAGGTGTAATGTTAACCATGTTCACCACCTTAGTTTAGCATGTTAGCATGCTGGCATTTGCTAGTTAGCATTGAACACAAAGTACAGCTAAGGCTGATGGGAATGTCATTAGTTTTGCAGGCATTTGGTCATAAACACAAATCAAAATTTTGACCCAATGATGGTGCTAGCTGGACAATGAAGGAATCATCAAAGTTATCATAATTCATCTCGAAAGAGGACATGGATGTCTGTACCAAATTATGGCAATCCATCCAATAGTTATTGAGAGTTATGAGATATTTCAGTCTGGACCAAAATAGTGGACTGACCTACTGACCGACAGATAGAGACATCCCTAGAGCCATGGCACGTAACCTTAGTCAGTACTGATGTCCTTTGCTTGTATACAGACATTAAACCCTATATTGAAGATTACTTAAGAAACTACCAAGTTCATTATTTAGGCTAGAGGCAGAAATAGGAGAGGGTTAAGGAATCAGTAAACTCCAACCAAAGTGCTCACTGGATGACTGAACAGCATCTGAAATGCCCTCCCCCACACCTCTCCAACATTGGAATGGGGGGGGGGTTCGTATCTGACAATTTCTGTAACTCAAAAACCAACAATCTGACATCCACTTCACACAGTGACTGGCCAGCAGGAGTGAGAAAGTAATCAGGGTTTGAACTTCTCTCTTAATCTCTCATTTTTACACAAAAATTTCTTTCACTATGTACAAAGGAGTGCAACACAATAAATGATGAAATGATTGCCGGAGAGCATGTGCTGTTATTCTCATTTGAATTGGCCTTCGGTGTGGTCACACAAAACGTCAAACAAACTAGTTGGTCTTGAGCATAACCACGCATGAAACATCACCATGGTGTTTACTAATGTGCTGACAGGTAAAATATTTTCTGGAACAATTATTTTTAGTTGGTCATATTAAGCTATTTTATACAGTATTCTTTTTATGATTCTTTAACAAACTATTTACTGATTTTGTACAACTGATGAGGTTCAATCATTTAATCTGGATTGATCAAGTGTGAACTACAATCTGTGTTTCTCTACTGTTGAAGGATTTTATATTGTTTATGTGCAAGGTAACAAAAGTACAATGTTAGGTGCGTAGACTGTATATAAGAAGTGGGGACTGCCGTTTTGAAGCCTCAAGTGGCCATCGCCATCTTAGTTTTTGGCCATCGTCATCTTGGTAATTTGCAACCTGAAGTGACATGAGAGGGTGGTAAGTACATCCGAATGCTGAATAAGACATTTTTACAGGTCCAAAATGTTATAATTAACTTTCATGAACTGAAAACACACTGTGAAAGGGTTAAAGTTCTAAGAAAAACACAGATATCTCCCAGACCGGACAACACCGCAGTAGCGACCTGTCAATCATAAGGTAGCCACGCCTTAAAACATATCCTGCTCTATGGTGTATTTTACTCTAAATGGGACCATAATTTACTAAATGAACATCATGCTGTATTGAAGAAGACTTGAAACTAGTGATTGAGACCATAAACTCATGTTTACAATGTTTACTGAGGTAATAAATCAAGTGAGAAGTAGGCTCATTTTCTAATAGACTTCTTTACAATCAGACTTCTTTTTGCAACCAGAGGAGTCGCCCCCTGCTGGCTATTAGAAATAATGTAAGTTTAAGTCACTTACGCATTGGCCTGTTACCCAGTGGTTAGGTGAGATAGTCCAGCTGTAGACAAGGACTTTCCATTGAGATCTTTTGGGTTAGATTCAGCAGTGTGACGCTTATAGACCCATTAGATTAATTAAGAGTCCCCCTTTAAAAATCTGGTACGTGCATGTGTGCATGTGTTTGTGTGCAACTCATTAGAGCACTGGCCTAATGATGCTGCTTATGAACCAAGGCAAAATGAGGTGAAGTGCCCACTTACTGATGTAGGGGCTAATGACAAATGGTTGTGACCTTGGCAGACATACACGTAATGGTGGAGCCATTGTCAGCAGTAGTGAAGCTGCAACATTGTCATCACATCGATGAAGAAAATATCCTGGGTTCAAGCACATCCATATATTATACACATGCAAAGAAGACTATTATTTTTAGGTTACAGCAGGTCAGCTACTATGGTTACAAAATGTCTTAACACCCAGCTCATGAATAACCCTTATTTGAATATTCCCAATGTATTTCCATGGAAACAGACCTCATAGTAACCTACCAAAAGAAAAACAACAACAGTAAATTATATAAAGTGATTACATGCTTCAGCATCCTCTTTAAAGTAATATATCCCAGCAAGCACTTGTCACAGATTTTGTTCTTGGTATACTTTAGCACATGAATTGCTGTGCATAGGTATGTGAAAAAACTGAAAAAAAAAAACCAGTTTATCCCAAATAAGAACATTGGAGATATGTGTCTTATTCAGAATATTATTCTTCATGTAAATAGAGTCCTCTTGTGTGTTTCATCTTCTGACAGGATATGCAACTAACACCAGAATTTAGAAAAATAGAGGGATTGTGTATTTTCTTTGGCTTTTAGTTTAATTTAATTAATCACTTCACTATAGCCAGATTTTATTTTAACCGAATTCCCAGAAAATATACTAAAGAAAATACTAATTGATGGGTTTTTACCATAGACCAAGTGGACGTAGTCACCATGATGTCACCCATTGGTTGGTGGACTGCCGTTTTGAAGCCTAGAGTTCGGCATTTTGGCGAAAACCAGAAGTGACATGAGAGGGTGGAGCTAAGTACAACCGAACGCATTTTAGGCGACCAAAAAGTTACAATTAATTTTCATGAACGTACAAGTAGTACAAACGAATGCTGAATAAGACATTTTAGGCAATCAAAATGTTACAAGAAACCTCCATGGATTGAAAACACACTGTGAAAGGGTCAAAGTTCTAAGACGATACACGGACAACTCCCAGACCGGACAACGCCGTGGTAGTAACCTGTCTATCACAAGGTAGCCACGCCTTAAAGCATCCCCTGCTTTATGGTCTATTTGACTCTAAATGGGACCGTAATTTACTAAATGAACATCATGCTGTATTGAAGAAGACTTGAAACTAGTGATTGAGACCATAAACTCATGTTTACAATGTTTACTGAGGTAATAAATCAAGTGAGAAGTAGGGTCATTTTCTCATAGACTTCTACACAATCAGACTTCTGTGTGAATATTAGGAGTTGAATGCAGCTGGTGCCACTAATCCTCAAAAAATACACTTACTGTTTACTATCAGACTATTTACTGTTTACTAGCTGGCTTTTCACCAGCTTACAGGATGCAACAGAGCTTTTGTGCAAATGCTGCTTTCAACCATCAGCTGCACTTAAAAAAATTGTCATGACTGACGTTGGCTGTGCTGTCAGTGTAGTTACGTATACTTATGTAGCCTACATTAACTATGCTGTTTTCATACTTTCAAATTATTTCGCTGACCAAACGTCATATGGTGCTAGAAAGATGCGATTATTATGAAAGTATTTTGCACAAAAACAAAATAACTGTAATGCTGAGGCTTTATCGGCTAAATGACAAATCCACTGCATGCATCGAAAACATATTGTGAATCCTGCATAACGATCATGATGCAACATCCTCTCACAAAATTAAATTAACTTCATAATTTCCTCTTTGAATTCCAACAATGTATATAAAATGACATATATTGAATAAAATATAAATTTTCCATTATTTCCCACCCGGGGAAATCAGATCCCTGAAGATGAAGAAGAAGAAGAAGAAGAAGAAGAAGAAGAAGAAGAAGAAGAAGTTTGCCCTGCGGCAGTATCAAACACACACATATACAGTACAGATTTATATATGTGTAGATGTGTATGTGTGTATGCATAAATAAGCAAATGACATGTATTCACACCCACTCCCATGCTTGTGAACGCCCATACTTTGTCACAATTAATGACCTATAATCAAGGCCATAATATGCACAAACATGAATGCATGATTGTTAACACAGTGTTTATAAATTGTTATGCTGGTTTATCAAACTACAATCGCTTTAAGCAGTCTAAAAAAGGAGCTGTACTGAAACAAGTCATGGACTTTTACTGTTTCAGCTGAAATGAACTGACCCCTATCTTCAGGGAATACAGAATTAAAGGGAAGCTTTGCATGTAATGGGGCCTGACTCAATACCCATCTGTCTACTATGATTTATATTATTAATAAAGCCACCAGAACCCAATAATCTCCAGTGCTTCATGAAATCAGAACAGAATGCAGTTGGTTATCACGAATACTTGGCAATAAAGTCTAGTTCGGAGAAGTAAAAAGCAGAATCATTTGAAGCACTTAAAGTGAAAATTAAGGTCTTCTTTAAGAGCAAAGATTAGAGGTGGAAAGCATATTGCTGATTTTCATGTGAGCTTTCTTACTTTGACTTGTCGGTGGATGTATTTCTAGGAAGTTACACCTTAGCGAAGCAGCGACTGTTTAGTATAGTTGACAACAAGAAAGACTGAAAAGAACCAGTCAGTCTGGCTCTCCATCTCTACGGGAGGCGCAGCAACTTCCACAAAATCAGGCTCTGCTTTAATTCAAAGGAACATGTGGAGAGGTACAGCTCCCAGCTTCCACAGTGAGCAGTGGGAAAAACAAACCTTTAGAGGTAACAGACCGTATCCATTATTCCAGTCCCCAGGATGGAAATTAATTGAATAACTATCTGCTTGTGCTTAAAGGAACAGTGTATAGCATTTCAGGGGATCCATTAGCAGAAATGGAACTTAATATATTAAGTATGTTTTCTTTAGTGTATAATCACCAGAAAATAAGAATCGTTGTGTTTTCGTTACCTTACAATGAGCCGTTTATATCTACATTTGGAGCTGGTCCTCTACACGGAGCCGACCGACCGCCATGTTTCTACAGTAGCCCAGAACGGACAAAGCAAACACTTGCTCTAGATAGGTCCATTTGTGTTTTCATGTTTTCACGTCGGCCATCGTAGTTCTCCTACACGCTTGGCACATGGAAGAAGTTTTAGTTTAGTTAGTCACTTTTAGATGCCACAAAATCCTACACACTGCACCCTTAATATTGTTGTTGGGAAAGAAACAGCTTCAGGGTGGCCTGTTTTTAGATTCCAGCGTGAGGAACACGACACAACTCACTCAGGACACACTGGACTCGTTTCACTCCTTTTAAAACCCTGACAATGAGATTTCTGAGAGAGACGGATTTTGTATGTAAAATATGTTACCCTTTGATTAAAAAAACCTACACACCCACACGTTGAGCTTTCCATTGTTTGAAAAAGAGCAATTAAAAAGCTTACAGTGTTAGCTCAATGAATCAAAGACAGTATGAAGTATGAAGCAATTACACTAAACGGTAATATGGTACAGTATTAAAGAATACCAAGGTATAGTATTATATAGTGCAGTACCAGTACCATACAGCAGCGCAGTACAGTGCAGTACAGTGATGTATGGTACTCTATACTGTTATATAGTACAGTACAGTACAGTACAGTACAGTAAAGTACAGTATCGTATCATATCATATCATATCATATAGTGTAGTATAGTTTAGTATGATATAGTATAGTATAGTATGATATAGTATAGTATAGAGTAGTATAATATAGTATAGTATAGTATAATATAATATAGTATAGTATGATATAGTATAGTATAGAGTAGTATAGTATAGTATAGCATGATATAACATAGTATAGTATAATATAATATAGTATAGTATGATATAGTATAGTATAATATAGTACAGTATAGTATGATATAGTATAGTATAGTATAGTGTAGTATAGTATGATATAGTATAGTATAGTATAGTATAGTATAGATATAGTATAATATAGTATAGTATAGCATAGAGTATGATATAGTATAGTATAATATGTATAGTATAGCATGATATAGTATAGTATAATATAGTATAGTATGATATAGTATAGTATAATGTAATATAGTATGACATAGTATAGTATAGAGTAGTATAATATAGTATAGTATAGTATAGTATAGTATAGTACAGTATAGTATAGAGTAATATAGAGTAGTATATAGTATAATATAGTATAATATAGTATAGTGTATATATAGTATAGCCTGCTCACCACATGAAATCGTGAATTACTGAAAACACAACAGATTGATAAGCCTGAGAAACCAATCAAAATCATTCCCATTTTTTCTCAGTGTCCTGCACACTTAGAGCTTATTTCTTATTCTCTGATAGCTTACAACAGCCACTACAGACCAATAGCAGTTGCTAGAAGAGGAGAAACAACACTGAAATCAACACTAATCTTCAAATAATTGCCAGTGAAATATCAATATGTTGCTGTGTGGTATGGATTTGGCCCAGTCTATAAACTCCTGTAATTAGGGAGTGAGTCATGTACACAGTACACATTCAAGTAGATTGTTTGCTTTCACTAGTGTATTATTTCATCAGGTCTTTATCAATTGCTTCTTCCTCTTTAATGATTATAATGACTCATAACTTGCACTGGTTTCACTTCAACAATTTGTTTATCTACTTTACGTGTAACCGCCATCCTTCATGCTCTCAATTATTCAGGAAAAAGATCACCTTTCTGTTCACACGTGTCTGTCGTTTCTCATAAAGGTACTTGTCCTTTAATAAAACTGCTCCATCTTATTACCTTCACCTTTAGCTACCATTCCTATTCGTGTCTTGTTTATTTTATATAATATGACAGAGGATTGGCATATTAGCCCTTTAGAATAACATTGTATTTACATTTGCCGTTTAGAATCAAATCTCATTTACAAAGCAACGTTTTAATGCTTTCATGTTCGACATAGATCGGACTCGTTCCACATACAGTTAAAACAACCTGTATAAATGTATGTTCAATTTAAAAAGGATTTCCCTGACTTCTTGTATAGGTTGTAGCTACAACCAGGAACAATCACAGCTGATGAGCTGTTATTCAATGGAAGGTGGTTGTTATGTTGGTAATAGGACGCTGAAAGTTAGTAAGTGTAGTATCATGACCTAACGTTGATTTAACAATAACTTATAAGGCATAGATACAATCAAGTTACTAAGCTGTTAATACTGTATTTAAATGTTTCTAATGATAATGTTCACCATTCACTATAATTTCCTCTTACGGAACTGTACCTTTTTTAAGGGAATGTCAGTGTATTTTAATTTGGTAATTGTTTCAATCTAATACAAAGAGTGTACATTTTATGTGGTGAAATAATGAACTACTGTTTTAATAATGTATGGATATATTTGTTTTACTTCAAAGTAGTGGAGAGTGGGGGGATGTGAGCCTGTGGGGAAGTTGAGCCACCCCTTGTTTCTAGGCAACCATAGACAAAATTGGTCATGTGACCACACATTTTTGAACATTTTTGACATTTAGGTTCAAAAAACATCTTTTTGCCTTTCAAAGTTTTTTTTTTTTTTTTTTTTTTTTAATGTTCAAGGATCGTGGTTCTTGCGTCTGAACAATAAGAGACAATTTGTTTATTTTAGATTAAAAATGATTATTCCCATCCTGAAATATATGTACAGTACATATCTTAGTTGGAGACATTACATCATTCCCTCACTTTAAAAACACCTCAAGTAAAAACTGGCTCAACTCACCCTGCTGTCCCCTACTGCTTTATTAAAGGTCCCATATCGTGCTCATTTTCAGGTTCATACTTGTATTTTGTGTTTCTACTAGAACATGTTTACATGGTGTAATGTTAAAAAAAAAATGTTATTTTCCTCATACTGTTAGCCTGAATATGCCTGTATTTACCTCTGTCTGAAACGTTCCATTTTAGTGCATTATGACGGAATTGCAACGAAATTGCAATGGAATTGCATTGCTAGGCAACAGCTTGGGTCCATGTGTACTTTCTGTCAGCTGATGACATTCACATACACTGCAACCAGGAATAAATTGGGACACATTTAGAATGTTTACATTTAAATCCATGTAAAGGGTATAAATATTGTATATTTGTGACATCACAAATGGACAGAAATCCTGACAGCTTGTTTCAAATGCAGAGTTTCTGAATACGGGCTGTGTGTATTTCCCTGTGGATTGAGTGTTTCGATACTTTCACAGTATTTATATAGAACTTAAGCCTGCTTTATAATAAAAAAAACATTAAAATCTCACTTTTTTTATATTATAGGACCTTTAAAGCTCATGATTCTCACATCAGAAGTAGCAGTAGACTTTCAGTGATGCACAGGTCTTCCATTACAACTCCCTTTAAGACTGCAAAGTGACAATATTGCAGTGATATAACATGACCATTATGATATTAAAGAGTAGAAAATGCTAATAATTGGTACAACTAACATTTTTTTCTAAAGTAGCTCTGGCATAAGTAAGTAAATACATAATAGTGAATTGCACTGAACAGTTATACCACTCATGTTTTATAATATTGTTAAACAAGCTGTAAGTTTACATCACTTAGTAAAGTGTGACCTAGAAAGGCTGCTGTGCTGTCCATGGTCCTGAAATGGCCTTGAACGCGTCATCGTGGTGCCAAATTCCCCCAATTTTACAGAAATGGCTCTTTTGTTGTCCCTGTGATCCTGAATAATTTATCTCGAACCGTCGTTCCGTTTGTGACATTTGCTCACATCGTCCCCGGGTATACACATGCATGCGGAGCAGGAGCTCTGATGAATCCCTCATCAGAGCCAGGAAAAGGTCAAGTCATATTGATCTCACTATGCAAACGCGCTCTATATATTGTCAGAATCAAAAACCTCCAAAGTTGGGTTCAGGTTGAATTTTCAGGCCAGGACTCATTATGTGATTATGATACCTTTTTTTATGAGCTGAAATAAGGAAATCACCACTGTGAATTCAGCAGATCTGATTAAATACACTTCCTATATACACTGTGAACAATTGCTGTTAATTTACAGCAGGATTTCAACAGTATTAATCTGTTATTGCTAAAAACAGTGCTTTACTGTTATTACAAAAGAAAACCTGTTTTTAATTAAAAATAATTGTCAAAGAGAACTGAACAAAAGCCAACCTTACAAAAAGGAACATGTTCAAAGAACAATTATTCAAGGCAAAATTTTGAGCCTCGGTGACAGCACAGCAGCTCAGTGTGTGGTAGTAACGAGGAATAGACAGTAAACACAAACATGTCAGAGTGGGTGCAAGTATGAAGATGATAACAAGTGCTTTTGATTGAATTACGCTCATAGGCCGTTTTTTAACTGAACTATAATGCATTCTTAAAAAACAGCACTTTACTGCTGATCAACTGTCTAAAGTATCATCAGCAACAGTTTCATGCAGTATTTCTTGAATTCTGGGACCCAATCTGCACATGTGAGGCTTGTACATTGTATATGATTGTAAAATCAGTGAATTAGCTTTATTGTTCTTCACTCACATGTTGTTCTGGTTTGCATTCTGTGCTTGTAGCCAGCTATAGACAGACATTTTGGGAAGAGTGTCAACATGTCTATTATAGCCTTTAATTGTATTTAGTGTGACTATTCCTATGTCTGTAACCTGCTAAGTCTATTCATCTAGGCAAAAAATAATGTTTATTAAAATGTATGTAAAAAATACAACCTAAATAGTGCATTAAAACAAATCAGTAAGATAATGTAAAAGAAAGGTGAAAAACAGCTATATAATGTATCTTTAAACAGTAAGTTAACTGCAAAATACTGTGAAATTAATAAAAAAAACAACCAGTTCAAACTGTTTTTTTCATTAACAGTACAAAGCTGTAAATTTCAGCGACAGTATAATAATGTTAATTTTACAGTAACATAAAGGCAACCTTGCTGCCTACTGTTATTTTACTGGGAAATTCTTAACAGTGTACACTGTAAAAAAAATAACATTTCTTTACAGTTTTTTTCAAGAAATTTTACATTTTTTTGTCTGTATTTCAAAATGACAGAAAAAAATGTAAAAATTACATGTTTCATTTGTGATTTATGTTTAAATGGTCATAGATTTACAGTATGTTTTTGTAATCACAATCGTAATTATCTGTATTTAAGCTTTTCTTGATCATTTTTAAAGATAATTAGTCTGTTTTTTAGAGGTTTATGACTCTATTTTAACAATTAATTTATGTTAGAAGAAAAGGAATTCATGGAAAATATTTCTTGTAAAAATACAGATTTTTTTTGCAAAATTTCTGAGAGTTAATGTAAATTTGGGCTTTTGCAATGTAAAATTACATGTTTCATTTGTAATTTATATGTAAATGGTCTTAGATTTACGGTGTATGACTATTCTAACAATAAATATATGTTAAAAGTAAATATTTCTAGTAAAATTACAGTAATAAAGGCTAATTATATAAAGATAATTACTGTTGGGGTTTTTTTACAATTTATTTATGTTAATTAACGGACAGTTCCGTTTTTTAACAGACATTTTCTGGCGCCCCTGCTGCCGGAAAATTTATGTTATTTTACACACATTTTACAGTGTACGTTGCAAAAGCCTAAATTTACATCAACTCTCAGAGGTTTTGCAAAAAAATATTTTTTACATTTACATTTACAAATTTTTTACAAGAAATATTTTTAGAATTCCATGAAATCATTTTCTTCTAACATAACTTAATTGTTAAAATAGAGTCATAAACCTCTATAAAACAAAATAATCATCTTTAAAAATGATCAAGAAAAGCTTGATTACAGATAATTACGATTGTGATTACAAAAAATACTGTAAATATAAGACCATTTACATATAAATCACAAATGAAACATGTAATTTTTAAAAAATGTTCCTGTCATTTTGAAATACAGACAAAAAATGTAAAATGTCTTGAAAAAAAACTGTAAAAATAGACATCACACATGTAGTGGTGAATGGACAGAGGCTGTGAGTTCATCTGTGTCAATCCGCGGTGCGTAAAAACGCGCGCTCATGGGTGGGGACTAGTTTGGAGAGGCAGAGAGGCAGGAGGACCGGAGAGCACAATAGGACGACTCTCAGCATCCACAGGTTGCCAGGCGACTCTCTCCTCCTCTCTCCTCCTCTCTGAGCATCTTATAGCAACCCGGTCCTACCTGAGAGTCCAGCTGGAGGAGGTGAACCATTAGAGGATGCGCTTGGATAAAACGCTTTCAACTTGTTCTGTAACATAGAAGCTGCAAAAATGCCAAATCCACAGCCTTGGGCAATTAGAACCTGCCTGAGCAACAATTTAATTGCATTGCGCAGGACTTTTCTGCCGTAAAAACATCTGAAAACATCTGGTTTCTTCCGAGGACTGTGCGTTTTTATTCGAGACTACCACCATGCCACCTCGCTGCAGCCGCACCATAGCGACATAATGGCATGTAGGAGCGGCTGCTGCTGCGGCTCCGGTCCGATAAACGAGGACAACGCGCGGTTCCTGCTGCTGGCGCTGTTCATCATCGTGTATCTGCTGTGCGGTGCCGCGGTGTTCTCCGCGCTGGAGCAGCCGAAGGAGCGCGAAGCGAAGGAGCGCTGGACGCAGCGGTTCGAGACCTTCAGTCAGAGATTCAACCTGAGCAAGAAGGAGCTCAACAACTTCCTCAGGAGCTACGAGGAGGCGAACGTGGCGGGGATACGCGTGGACACCATCAGACCAAGATGGGACTTCACGGGCGCGTTTTACTTCGTGGGAACTGTGGTGTCAACCATTGGTGAGATGGAGAGACGCGTTTAAAAAGCATGTGTGAAATGCAGTTTTCTCCCTCAGATAGGTCGTTTTTTGTTTTTTTCCCCTGAAAACATTTTAAAATCCACCATTTCTTCATATCTATTTTGTTTTATACAGTTTTCCTTCTTTTGCAAACACTTAAACAAGTGAGATTTTCATGTTTTTTGCAAAAAAATGTTAGTTGTACCAATTATTAGCATTTTCTACTCTATTTTTTAATATTACACATAGTCCTGTTATAGCACTGCAATATTATCACTTTGCAGTCTTAAAGTGAGTTGTACTAGAAGACCTCACTGAAAGTCTACTGTTACTTGTGATGTGAGAATCATGAGCTTTAAAGGTCCTATAATATAAAAAAGTGAGATTTTCATGTTTTTTTATTATAAAGCAGGCTTAAGTCCTGTATAAATACTGTGAAAGTATCGAAACACTCAATCCACAGGGAAATACACACAGCCCATATTCAGAAACTCTGCATTTGAAACAAGCCGTTAGGATTTCTGCCCATTTGTGATGTCACAAATATACAATATTTAGACCCTTTACACAGATTTAAACATAAACATTCTAAATGTGTCCCAGTTTATTCCTGGTTGCAGTGTATGTGAATGTCTTCAGCTGACAGAAAGTACACATGGACCCAAGCTGTTGCCTAGCAACGCAATTCTGTTGTAATTCCGTCGAAATGCACTAAAACGGAGCGTTTCAGACAGAGGGTAAATACAGGCATATTCAGGCAGACAGTATGAGGAAAATAAAGTCTTTTTTGATCATTACAGCATGTAAACATGTTCTAGTAGAAACACAAAATACAAGTATTAACCAGAAAATGAGCACGATATGGGACCTTTAAGACTGCAAAGTGACAATAGTGCACCTGAAAACATTTAAAATCCACCATTTAATATCTCTTTTGTTGTCTTACGCAGTTTTCCTTCTTTTGCAAACACTTTAACAAACTCTCCCATACCATATTCTTCACTTTCCATGAGCCAAAATGAAAAAAGATTCAATGAAAAACTTACCCCCTCACTGTGTTTGGTGTTGGAAGAGTGTTAGAAGCCAGGTTATGTGATGTCTGACTTGTCATATAAGCAGCATTAATGGTGGCTCTGGTTCATTTAGTTGTACTGGTATAAGCCATGCAGTGAGCCAGTATTACACACTATAGCCCTGGAACTAGCACACCTGAATGAAATGAAGCCATAATTAAAGCCATTATAGTCACACCTGTGTTTGACAAGTCAACATAACACCATGTGCTATGTTTATTTTACCACTTCAAGTTCTTTTTTAAAGCCATGCAACATTTCTTATTCATGACTTAGTGCTTGCGATTTGGTTCAGTGGGTTCAACCGAACTACACTGAGAAAAAAAGGCAATTCAATGTCTGCATCAGAGCAGAATTTATCCTTGACAACCAGTTCTTCATTTCCATTTCCAGTTCTGTGAGAGCCCCAGAGGCATCGGTGTCAGTATGTCAGACAGAGCTGAGATACAGAGCGATTCCTCGGAACAATAGCGCTGTTATACACATGCAGTGACAATAAACCTAGTGACCTTTTGTTGTCAACCCCTCTGATTCGTACCTGCACACACACTACCTGATAGTGATGTTTCAACATCTGTGATTGGAGTGAGTTGATTTGTGATGGTCGACAGTCTGATTAGATGGGCATCACCATTTAAACAAGACTTAAGTTGATGAAGGACCAGACTGTATTGAGTTCTTAACTGAACACACTGTGATTGATGGTGGCTGAAAAAAAAGAGAGGTGATAGCAATTTCGATCGTGTGATTCTTCCACGATTCCTAAAGCCATCGACAAATTGTCAAGATGAAAATACATGTTTTCAAATCAAATGGATTGTTTTCCTCTATACTCTGCTAGCGGCCATTCTGCACTTTCCTGAGACCTCTGACAGAGTAGTAAAGACGACCTCATCAAAGGTTTCATCAAGTAGCATTCATGTATAGAAGAAGCATCGTTGTTCTGAGTGACATGAAAAAAGGAACGCAGACAGCATCAAGTTGCTTTGACATATGACTCCACAATCATTGACTGCACTCCTACAGGGTGCCGTGGTTCTAACAGTGTACGTAATGTGCCCATTGACCTATAACTGTCACAAGACCGCATCTATCTCTGATCTTATAAATGACAGATGCATTGTCTCGTGATATCATCATTGCTGTAACGTCCTATAGAGATACTGTATGCTGTAATACCCCACTTGCTATTCTGTTGTCTGACATCCACAACCGGAGATATTTTCCATTATTTAATTTATGTAAACTGTCATCAATCTAAGCGATCAGTCTTCAAGCTTTTCATCGTCTTTTTATTTAACACTCTCATCTCTCAGTTTTTGGAGTATGTGTGTAGTTAAAGGGGAAGCCCCTTACAAACACATCATCATTGTGTATCCTCAAGGTGAGTACTGTGTGCGTCAGAGCTTGGATTAAAACATGTAAGTGTGCAAGAGATGTCTTCTTGTATGCGTGGTCAGAACATATGCACATAAAAGTCCTCATGTTTAGAGTTCCACTGACGTACATACCTGAGTGAATAGCAAAACACATTTCATCACTGTGCATCAATCCATGCACAACAATTTGAATTATTGTGCATAGATTGGTTTACTTTCAAATTTAAAGCAATAGTTTGACAGTTTGGGAAATGCGCTTATTCTGAAATGAGAAGATGAGAAGATCATTACCACTCTAATGTATCTGTTAAATAGCTGTGTTGTGAAGTGGGAGGAGGTATCTTGGACGGTGCTATGCCATTGTTTCTATATGGTCCATCATTCCAAAACCCCAAAAGCTCAAAAAATGGCCCATTGGACCGAAATCCCATTTGTCCAACAGCCATTGTTCTGAAGACCCATTTCTCCGAAAATACACACTCTCCCTTCAGCAAATAGAAGCACATGGCTAATTATTATGCAGAATGACGTCATTGGAACTTCCTGGCCGCAATATTTCAACCCAAACCATAATCTTTTCCTAAGCCTAACCAAGTCATTTTGTTGCCTAAACCAGAGGAGATTTCTGGCAGAAAGGCTTTCAGAAAGCCTCGAAGGCTAACTTCTCCCAACAAAATCGTGATGTCCAATCACGTCATTCTGCATAATAATTAGCTATATACTTCTGTTTGTTGCACAGAGAGTGTGTATTTTTGGAGCAATGGGCCTTCGGAACAACTGGTGTAGGTTTTTGGGATAACGGGCTGTTGGATAAATGGGCTTTCAGTGAATTGGAACATTTTTTGACATTTGGGGTTTCAGAACAATGGACAGTCCCCTCTCGGGTGACCCTTGTCTCAGAAGTAAAAAGTCCCATTCATTCTTTCCATAGACAATATGAGGTGAACCACAGTTGGAGCATATCTCCAGCTTGGATCGGCATGAAAATCTCCCAGTTGAATCATCAGTACAAAAGCTTAACAACTATGTTAGAAAATAAATAGTTCTTTAATAAAAGAAATAATGAAAAGTAGAAGGTACAAACCTGTTCACATAGACGTTAACTACACCTCTCAAGGTGCAATTTGGCAAGAAAAACCCAATCACCTCAGACACTCAAAACTGGGATTCTGGGTCGATTTTGCAACCATGGCGATGTGCTTTGTTCACGAATTCAAAGATGAAGTGTTTTTAATTCCCTACACATATTGGACACTGAGGATCCTTTTTTTGAGGATAATTTGTTGGGACATTTTTGCTTTTATTTGACAGAGGACAGTGTAGAAATGTGTGATGGCAAGAGAGCAGTATGACATGCAACAAAAGGTCCCAAGGCTGGAATTATATGGCATGCGCTGTAGCCACTCGGCTACCAAGGCGCTCCACACTGACTAAACCAAAGTGTAAAAACACTAAATTGTGGTTTTGCACAGGGGACTATTTTCTTGAGTTTACTCACAATCTCATAGTGACGTCAAGACTGCAGGGTGATGTTAATTAGTGAGCTTTAGAGGTGGAAATGTGGGTTTTGTGGGTTTACCTTCCGACAGAACTAAGCTAGCTGTTTACCCATTTCTAGTCTGAACCGTATTTAACAGACAGATATGAGAGTGGTATTGACCTTCTCCTCTAACTCTCAGCAAAAACGCTAAGAAGCATACTTACTAAAAAAACAAACTATTGCCTTAAATGTTTTTCTTGAGTGACTGAGATCACATTTGGGAGGAAAAAGTCAAGACTGTGTAGTCCAACCTGACCATCACCCCCATTAACATCAACCATGTTCAGAGCTTTTATGCCTGACACGGATGTCATACTGACACAGTGGCACACCATTTCCTCTTCCTTTCACATACTGTGTAATTTATTAAACGGATCAAATGACTCATCAACATCCCATTCAACCGAACTCACGGAACTAAAAGGAAAGAAAAACACGTCCATAAAATCCATCCCATTTGGCTTTATCGTCGTGTTTGGAAGAAAACTCCAGCTCAATTAGCACCTTGAGAGCAAATCTGAACGTGGAGGCAATCAAATCCTGTATAAAAATCCTCTCCGTGAGTTTTTCACAACACGAGATACAGTAACATTTGTTTTTCTAGTGAAAATGGCTCTCATGTCATATTAATTCACAGCTGCTGCCTCATGCCACAAAGTATGGTGCATGCAAAGATGTGTAATCGCCATCCAATTTACAGTATGTGTTCAAATTTTCCAACAACGTTACGACTGTAATGAACTGAAAAGGGAGAACAGACAGACAGACAGAAGGACAGACAGTGCCTCATTGAGCTTTCAGTGTTAAATGAGGGATGAAAAGGATCACGGAGATGGGTGCAGTCGATGGAAAGACCTCTCAGTTTGACTCCCATTTCTTTCATCTGTCAGTTCACAAGAGACAAAGGAGAGGTCGCACACTAAACAGCGTCTCAGAGTAAAAACAGCTTAATGGGTTCTTCTTATCTTTAAAAATGAGAGAAAAATGATCAAATTGAGATGTGAAAGGGCCCCCAGTCTGTGACTCGCCAAATAACTGTAGGGAATACAGTGAAATGTTAGACAAACCGCCACTTTAGGCCTGATTGCTGTTATGTGCTCGGACTGAAAACACCTCAGCTCTTAAAGTAAGTGAGTGACAAAGAGACAGAGAGAGAAGGCGACCGCGTCACCATTGGCAACCCAGCGGATTGAAGCAGTTGTGTGAGTATATGTTTCCCTTAGAAGAAGAAGAGATCAGTAGGCTAATGAGCCACCTTTGTTAATGACAGAGAATATATGAGTTTGGTTTAAAAAGCAAATTAAAGCAGCTGGAGGAAATGGACACACTCGTCCTTTCTGGAAATGATCCATTCATTTAGTTATTTTGTAAGTGTGTGTGTGGGTTAAGTTTTTTAAGTGATGGTAATGCTTTTATGTAAAATTATTATTAAGTTCCCTCCTTTTATTCAGCGACACTTGCACCTGCGAATGACAACTTAAACTACTTTTGTTCATTCTAGGGGCTGTCAAAGTCAACGCGATAACGTGTCAATGCAAATTAGTTTATATGCCACTAATTGCTTTAACACATTAACGCAACTTGCGATTTTTCGGTTGTAGTGACCTCAAAGATAGAATGAAGATACTGTTATCATATGAAACCTAAGAACCTACATATAGAAAACCTAAGGATCCATTGGTACCAACCATGTCATACTAGCTTGTCGCCAAGGAGGCTAAATAACGCTCCCAACTTAAGCTAAATTTTGGCGAGGAAAAACTGGCATGGCCATTTTCAAAGGAGTCCCTTGACCTCTGATCTCAAGATATGTGAATGAAAATGGGTTCTATGGGTACCCACGAGTCTCCCCTTTACAGACATGCCCACTTTATGATAATCACATGCAGTTTTGGGCAAGTCATAGTCAAGTCAGTACACTGACACACTGACAGCTGTTGTTGCCTGTCGGGCTTAAGTTTGCCTTGTTACGATTTGAGCATATTTTTTTTATTGTAAATGCAGTACCTTTAGTAATATTTGTCATTGTATTGTGTTGTTAATTGATTTCCAATAGTAAATATATACATATATTTGCATAAAGCAAGCATAATTGCCCACTCCCATGTTGATAAGAGTATTAAATACATTTTGAACAGATAAAAAACATGCGATTAATCATGATTAGATATTTTAATCGATTGACAGCCCTAGTTCATTCATTCTTGTAATACTACTAGTATCACTACTTATTGCATAATGTCTTTGTGTGTATATCAGGATTTGGGATGACCACTCCAGCCACCATTGGAGGAAAAGTCTTTCTGATGTTCTACGGCCTGCTCGGCTGCGCAGCCACCATCCTCTTCTTCAACCTCTTTCTGGAGCGTGTCATCACCGTCATCGCCGTCGTCCTCAAGTCCTGTCACGAACGGCGCCATAACAAAGCTGCGCTCCCACAAAACGGCCGGCGAGGAGGCGGAGCTGGGGGAAGCGGAGGAGGAAAAGGAGGAGGAGGAGTAGGAGGAGGAGATCTGGCTGGCTGGAAGCCTTCGGTGTACTGCGTCATGCTGATTCTAGGAGCGGCAGCCATCGTGGTGTCTTGCTGCGCCTCGCTCATGTACTCGGCGGCCGAGGGCTGGGGCTACCTGGACTCGCTCTACTTCTGCTTTGTGGCCTTCAGCACCATCGGTTTCGGAGACATGGTGAGCAGCCAGCGGGTCGTCTACGAGGGCCACGCCACGGCCGCGTATCGGCTCGGCAACTTCTTCTTCATCTTGACCGGCGTCTGCTGCATCTACTCCCTCTTCAACGTCATCTCCATCGTCATCAAGCAGGTCCTCAACTGGCTGCTGAGGAGGCTGGAAGCCCCCTGCCGCTGCTGTTTCCCCAGGAGGGGTCACCACCCGCACCGGCACCCACGACGCAACGTGGTGGCCCCGGGCCACCTGCGCGCCCGCAGGGACCCCTCCATCGAGACGGACGCTATCAACGAAAGCGAGACCGACAACGGGCGCAGGATGTCTGGGGAGATGATCTCCATGAGGGACTTCCTGGCAGCCAACAAGGTGAGAGCTTCAGGGCTGGAGCAGACGGCTTGTGTGACATTCCACCTGTCTAATGGAATCACATGTTAATATTACACGCAATATATCCAGTTATCTCCCGGAATAACTTGATTAAACTGCTCACATGAGTAGCAGAAAGGACATTTAGTCAATAATCTTGTTTCCCTGTAGTCATGCTTACTGTAGTCATTAACTTCTTATTCACCCTGCTCTCCCAGTCATCTCCCTCATCATAAGCTCAATTCAATTTTGAATGCTTATCTTTCCTTATGAACAGCAACATACATGCAACATATCATATCATGGCCTGTGCGTACTTCCTATTATTGAAATCAATGTTAAATTGTCTTAGTTATTGTCTAAATAGAATGAAGATATGCCAGATCAATAATAGTTTAACAAAGATTACATTCTGTGATTCATATTTCAATAGGGACTTCCTGTATACACATGCCGTTAAGCAGCAGTTTATTTTTTTACTGCTGTTTTCTAGGCCGCATTCATATTATGTGTTAAATGCATCTGAATACCAATGGCCTTACTCCATTGCTGTCGCCCCTTCACCAGCCCTTGAGGCCACTCGGAGGCGTCAATCGTCCATACATTTCCATAACTGCTACCCTACCTTTCAGACGAGACGAATGAGCAGCGTGAGCTGTTGAATGTCAAAACCATGCTCAGTCGCCTCAGGATTATTCTAAACTGGGGAAAAACTAAATCGGAATTTTCACACCTGATGATTGTTTCGAGGTTTCGACTGAGAAGATGTGATGCTGCAAGGATGGGAATAAACTGGTTTCTTAAACCATTAGCACAAAAGTTAATATTAAGATGTAGACTTATAGACTACTAACACTAATATCTTAGATACCTTATTGGTGTTACATATGGAATTCAGAGCATTTCTATTGCCTCCACACGGCTCTCAGCATGGCGACAACTGAGCCGGCAGCTCACAGCTAATGGTGCTAACAGCGCTAACAGTGCAAACAACAGCAGCAGTGCTAACAGAGCTAACAGTGTTTAGCTGAGGGTAAACCGGAGGCTGGGCGCTACGCTTCCGCCGTGGTGGCGTCATATGAGAGCAGTGCAGAGCGGCGGCCATGTGCTAGGCAGTGGGGCAAGCTCACATGCACTAAAAGCATGCGCGGCCGGCCCGGCTATGTCAACAAAGCATGGAGAAGCTCGGATTACACACAGAGAGAGAGTGACTTTATTCTCTACTCAGGTAGGCATTGGGCATCATGCAAGAACATTTTTGTATTCTTGTCTTAACCTTCTCTTACTTTTTTCATACTGTAGGCTCGTACAAGTGTGCCACGTCAGATTCAGCAAACGCTACCAACTTCAGATAACGGTGTATATGACCTGGGTAAACATGATGAATGCCTGTGCATAAATGAGCATGCACGTGTTCATGAGAATTGTAAATTAGCATATTTAGTGCCCCAATGATACCATATAAGGCTGTGTGTCTTGCCCCATTCATTTCTGCCAGTAAATCAGCACGGCGACCTGCTCTCTTCTAAAGTCAGCGCCTGGTTACACTTCCTGTTGACCTTGTTACTGTATTTACAGAGGCAAGTTAACTTAATTCAATCAGTGCATCATTGAAGTCGTTTTGCAGTTTGAGATATTTTAGCACTATGCAATAGCATCAATTGCCAATTTAAATTAATGAAGAGATAGTTAGGCTATATTATTATTATGAAGTGTAATTCAGATAAGAATTTCAAACTAAAAGTTGCTTCAAAGCAATGAAATATACAATCCATAAGTGAAAAACATAGGTTTTGATAACAGCAGACTAATTGCACATGACTCCAAAGACAGGTCTAGACCACTCGTAAATGTGTTCGAACATAAGAGAAAATTCAAAATATGAGAAAATTGGTGAATATGACAAGTTCTGCTAAATCACTCGTACAAGCCACTTAAGATCGAATCTGTTCGTACGAGTGGTTCTTGATTGAGTCCCATTACTCCTCTATATCTTTACATAGCAAATAGTTGTTTGATGCTGTATTAAAGCTCTGGATATCGTATAAAGCACAATAGTGTGTTATTATGCCTCAGAGCCATTAGTTTGCTGACTAGAATACGCATAACGCTGATTAAAAGATTGGACATTTACAATACTTACAAAAGCCGACACAATTGTTCCTGTTTGAATTCAAAGAACTTGTTCAATGTTTGATTCAGCTTCAGAACTGGCTGATAACATCAGAGTCCTACATGAATAACGTTTGAGAAAGTGGCTTTGTACATATTGTTCTTGTGGAGAGAGGAATAAGAGAGAGAGGAAAGGTAGGGGTGGAGGGAGAGAGATGGAAATTAGAATAATGCTACTGCACAATGTGACACACTGCATTTTTTCATGTTCAATCAGGGACTGCTGATCTTTGATGATCTGTACTGTATATAGACTTAAATGGCAACATGAAATTAGTTATAACCTAATGTAAGTTGGGTTGGTGTTGCACTCAATATGAAGAATTTATTTCATTCCAGTAACCTGTCGAAATGCACTGGGTGGAATAATTCTTACAAACAGTTCTCCAAATACTGAGTCATCTTTATTACAGTCTTATTCAGAGGTCCAGACACCGAAGATGAGGTCATCGGTTCAGGACAGCACAGTGATGTAATATTTTTATGCAATTAAATGACTTTGAGATCATTTTTAAGTTGAAGAATTAAGATCATTTAGAGAGAGGTTAAGGTGAGTAAGCGCTACTCCACATCCAAATATCTCCTTCACATCTATCAAGGTTGACACTTGAGAACTCATCTTGGTAAATTATAATAATAATAATAATATAATAATAGAAGATAGCACTTTCTAATACTTACATACCACCTGGTTATTAGAGACCACAAGGCAGCTTATTCAAACATGGCAACTCAGGTACAAATATGTTTATTTCCAATATTTCTATTAGGTATCCAAATTAATTTTATCTCACTTCAGGTACAGGTTCAACGTGTAGGAGTGACACAAAAGACCACTTTGATAATTGGTAAATGGAATCGCATTTATATATCGCCTTTCTAGTCCTACGACCACTCAAAGCGCTTTACACTACGTGTCAGCATTCACTCATTGACACACATATTCATACACTGATGGCAGAGGCTGCCGTGCAAAGTGCCAACCTGCCCATTGGGATTTAGTCTAAATACTCAATGACACACTGATGGCACAGCCTTCGGGAGCAATTTGGGGTTAAGTATCTTGCCCAAGGACACCTCGAAATGTGGACTGGAGGAGCCCGGGATCAAACCGACGTCCTTCCAATTGGTGGGCGACCTGCTCTACCTCTGGTCTCTTGTCGCCTGACCTGGGTCGCGAAGCCGAGTCGGTCAACGCGGGTTAACCATTTCAGACAATCAGTCAATCTTGGTTGAGTCCTCGGTGTGAAAGAGGTATAAGAGTCTACAGCCATGTCTGCAGTTCTGTGAGGCTGTACTTAGGCATGCCTGTGCTTTGAGCTTAATGCCAAATTCACCGAGCTAACAGCTGAGGCTGATTGGAATGTCATTAGTTTCGCAGGTGCGAGTTAGTAGAATCCTGAAGGGAACATGAAGGTCTATAACTGATGTCATGGCAATCCATCCAACATTTGTTGAGACCAGGGCTGTAGTACTTGAGTTCAGTCTCGGTCTTGAGTCCACTTTTTTGAAGTCTTGCACTCGTCCTGGACTCGTGCCTTGTTGGACTCGGACTTGTCTTGGCCTCGGGCTCGGCTGCGGAGAACTGATCAAGTAGTTCCTGGCTTCTGATTTGGGATCAGTTGTACAAAACGTTGCCTGATTCTAACAGTGTTTCCCCTATATGCTGCATTCAACAGCAGAACAGCGCTGTGGCTAAAAATATACCCAAAGGCAATATGGACCGCCACGGCAAAAAAGCAAACTCTAGCTCTATGTATCTATCTATCTATCTATCTATCTATCACTACACGTAGCCTATTAGCATTGGACAGACACGATTGCCTATTATGGTCTTGTACAGGACTGGATTTGCTATGGACTCAGTCTTGACTTGGTTTCAACTCCCTTAGAACTTGGTCTTGTCTCAGACTCGACTAGATCTGGTCTTGGACTTGAATAAATTGGACTTGACAACAGCCCTGGTTGAGACATTTCACTAAAAATTAAAAATGTTCATCTCAAAGTGGGGCCAGAGTAAAAGTCTCACCAAAGTGAGTCTGGGGGCTTTGTATGTCTGTACAAAACTGAATGGAAATCCATTCGATTGGTGGACTGGCCTACAGATCGACATAGAGTCATGCTGCTGGAGTCGCTGAAAATACCCATAATTGTGCAAAACAGCTCCATTCCATTTGATTTAATATTGATTAACACATTGACACATGTAAAACAGCATTACACCTCAGCTGTGCACATTCTCTTCTCATTTCTTTGTCAAGTGACAAATAAAAGGGAAAGGTTTGCGTGTGGGAGAGTAAATATCTGTTTTCTATCAGTCACACTTCTGTATTTGTCATCTTTGTTCCCATAAATCAGAAAAACCAAAGGAGAGGGAAAAAACACCATCTGGTTGCCTCGTATCACACCTGTGAAATCAGATGTGCCTGCTGCCAACACATTGTATTAATCCTTGTTTTCGCAGGTTGCATGTACCACACTGTACCCAACACAGACGGCAAATATTTCCTCATCTGTTGATTTCTTTATCTCTTCCCCTTCCTGCAGGTGAATCTGGCTATTATGCAGAAGCAGCTTTCGGAGATGGCCATCGGGCACCCGCGCCAGTCCAGCTCCAGTTCGCGCCAGAATGGATTCTCAGGAGGGGTGGGCGCCCTTGGCATCATGAACAACCGACTGGCAGAGACGAGCGTGGACAGATAGGGGAAGCTGAATCCTTTCTAAAGGTTACAAAAGGCTGAGAGGGGATGAGACGAGGAAGGACACTGAGGACTGACTTCCTGAAGACTTGGGTGGTGTACAAGACTGAATTTATGACTAATTCATCTTTTTCCATCGACAAGCAAGCTGACCCCCAGAAGTTACCCCTTTCCTGTCGAGAACATGGCTACATGAAAGATGCATGATAGTTTGCTGGAGTCTCACATCTGGACCAGACTCAGTGCACCGGAATGTTTCCCCCCATGAGGATTTCAGTTTCCATGGCGATAAAAAAAGGCTGCCCAGAGCCCTTGTATCTAAGCCTTATAAACATGATGCACTACATGCTATTTCACACCAAACTGCCACTTCCACTCATCTATTGTACTTGACAATACTCACTATGATTTCCGCCCACGTCCATACTGTGTCTGACATGAAAATAGCTTTAATAAAATGTTTCTTGATTTTGTATCAAACAGTCATCGTCATGTAGAAAGCCCAATTCATGGATAATTGAATGTTTACCTTTAATGCACAATTTCACAATTAGACTATCAATGGCACTCTCCTTCATTCGTGACTCAATGTGACAAATGTTTCACAGCCTTATTATATGCCATTCAGTAGCCTCCGTCTTGGCAGTGCTTTCATTCATTATCACAACAAATAGAAGACAAAACCCCCGAAAATAACCTCATTACAAAACAAACAACCCTATCTCCGGCTGAATGGGTGGTGTTCGGAGTCCGAGATGAAGCCTATTATATGTGAGACTGCTGTTTACTTTGGGGTTTGCTGGACATTATCCAAGCTCGGACGCAGACATGAGGACATTTTCACACCCTTATGTTGTACTACTATCCCTTTAGGTGGTTGGTATTGATACAATGAAACGAGTCACTCCAGGGTTTGTTATTTGATTTTAGCTCGGCAATGTTACGTTTTTGTTTTTCCTGTTGTCTGAAGTGCAAAAAGGACAAAAGACAGATTGTTCATAACATGCCTGCGGATTGATTGACTTGGGTGAAACCTGCAAGCAGCCAAGCGGAAGGACCACTCGTGGACACTGCATTGTGTTGGATCTAGTGAGATTGTATAGGCATCTTCATTCTCTTTATAAATGCATCTGAGAGGAAATTACAGGATGAGAATCTTCCTCTCACGTCACCAGCTGAGCTTTAGTGGATTTGACTTAAATTGTGTCGGATTTCCAGAGAGCAAGAGAGACGACCCTCTTTGGCGTTGTCTCTATAAAATGGCAACGTAGCAAACCTGCATAGGAATAAGGCACTATGATATTTTTGTACAAGGTCGGCATGATTTTTTTTAAGGATGATTTCCAATGGTTGTAAGAATGCTATATCTGTGAGTCATTTGTTGGAAAATTTCAGTTCACGGCACAAACTGAGAAGAAGGAGGTGCGATTCCAGATGGCACACGCATTAATAAAACATATGCAGCGTGAAGAATGTATTTGTATGAAAAGAAAGAAACAATTTAATTGAATATTTACTCTACACCCCTCCCCCAAATGGCAATTTCTTTTTTTTTTGAGGATGTCACACCCCAGCCATGCGTGCAGCTTTAGCGCACCCGGTACGGCTTTTATCAGGCCATTAAATAGGCGTAATTGGTCGCTATAGAAAGGCGAAGTCCCGCCTCTTCCGGTGAACCCCATGGGACCGTATTTCACGGTCTTATACTTCAACACTTTTACAACAAACTGCCTTGCAGAATTATCTTTTAAATTATTGAACATCATATGTATGATTCATGGTGCAATTCAAATGGGATAAAAAAACAAATTGTCTCTCGCTGTTGACTACCGTTTCCCATGGTTGTCTTTCTATAAGCACCATAGATGTGGGTCATTAGGGGCCTACTACACCTACTACGTTGTAAAACTGAAAGTGAAACTTAAAAGCAACACATTGTAACACATAAAATTAAATGAAACGTTACATTTTGAAGACAAACAAAATGGTATCTTTAGGTTTAGGCAACAAAACTACAACTTCTTTAGGTTTAGGCAATAAAAACACTTAGCTAAGTCTATAGGGAAAAACATTGTGTTTCGGCTGTGTAAACTACAGCGCATGACTTCCGCTTCTATACTCCTGTCATAATTACTACGGTCGCTAGAGGTCGCTGTCGTGTTCTTTTATACCCTCTTTTGGCAATCTACCATGTAAATAGATGATAAAACCTACTAGTGGGTGTAGTAGGCCCCTATTGACCCACATCTGTGGGGCTTATAGCAACCGATACGCCTATTTAATAGCCTGACAACAATCTAATTAGCTCTCTGCCTCAGTCTTTTTGCAGAATCTTATGTTTGTAGCCATGAAGTAGAATTTTATGCTAGAGTCTTGTCTCTTAAAAATATTCCGCTGGAAACATTAACAAGTCAGCTAGAGAGAGCCTTTTCAAACAAATCATTGAGCTAAAAACTGACAAAAATAACACAAATCTGGCAGTCTCCACTCTTTGCTATGGAGACAATCTCCCCCTCAGACAGAATAATCTGATACACAAACTGCAAAGATGTTGCTTTGCCATTGCCAATGCTCATGCACATGCACACGCACACACACACACACACACACACACACACTCAAGCACACACACACACACACACACACACACACACTCAAGCGCACACACAAAGTAGCCTAATAGAGAATCAGAGAATATGTCAGAGAAGCTGTGCCTACACAGATAATAATAGCTTTGAACAAATGCTCGTGTGCTCCTGTGTGTTTGTGTGTGTGTGTGTGCACGAGTTCATACGAGTGCGCTGCAGGCGAGACTGGGACAGATGCGGACATACAAAGGCTCTTTGTTAAAGTTCTTTTCTGAGTCACGGCAACTCCCGGAGAATTACTGACACCGCCGTCGTACCCACTGCGTTGAGAACAATTTGAAACACACTCTAATGGAACAGTCCTGTGGGATTCGACAATGTGGTTTTATCCTGCTGTGCTGCTGAGGTGTCTCAGTGTTACACCACCATTCATGGTTCAGCGGGGAATGCACTTCATAGGTTTTGTTATTATGTTCACAAAAGGTGTGAAAACTGTGTGTACCTGAGCAAAGATGCATGTGTGACACACACTGTGAGCAATTTTGAGAATAAAAGACAGTGGATGTATTTTCTTATGACTGTGACATTTTTGGGGGAAAAGCAGTGAAATATATTAGGCCTGTCGATTGATTAAAATGATTAATTGCGATTAATCGCACGATTGTCCATAGTTAATCGCAATTAATCACAAACAAATCACTTTCTTTTATCTGTTCAAAATGTACCGTAAAAGTAGATTATAGCCTTATTTAATACTCGTATCTACATGGGAGTGGGCAAATTTGCTTGCATTATGCAAATGAATGTATATATTTATTATTTGAAATCAATTAAGAAACACAAAGAAAAACATTTATTTTGAAGGTGTGATACCATCAAACTTTACTTTTTCAAAATTTAGTCCATTGTCATACAGTTTAGTGGAGCATAAAGGTGTTGTGTTCAAAAAATCCCAGCCAAATAGCTTCCGTTTTATTTTATTATACAGGAAATTTCCCAGTAGGCTGCTGTCATAATGTCGTAAGAAGAAGTAGTTCCATTATTGTTTCTCGTCTCTCCACTGTTCAGTTTAAATGTAGCTTACAATCCATACTCGATCAGTGGTGGACTCAGGCTGTCTGAGGCAGGGGAGTAGAAAATATAAAAGGGAACCAGGGTGCGGAACATTTTCTAGCATCTAGGGCAGCCTATAGCACTGCATCGCATCTTTTGAATTCTAAGGCCACCCATAGAGGGCTCTTTCTCACGTTTTCTCTACTGAAGAGGCATCCTAGACACCATCTGCATACTCTTTCTGAAATAACATATTGGGGATTCATTAACTTGACCTGCACTGTTGACACACTCATACACAACACATATTAAACATGCCTGTCAAAGAGTTGTCTCCATGGCAACATTGCACTAAACAATGTGTGTTTGGGTTCAGTGTGGATGCTGAGTTCTGATGATCTGACCATATAGCTACACATGAACTGACTACAGAGAGACACTCACAGCAGGATCAGGATTAATAAGGTAAAAATGTAATATATATTCATTTTAAATCAGTAACTGAACTGAATTGAAAGCAAGTCACTGATTTCACAAGTTTGGATGCACTTGGTGGGTAACTTGGGATTTTGTTACAGGCTACTCTGGGTGTATGTTGTGTTCACTGGTTTTGGTATAGCATTGGTTAAACATTACCCACAATTGACCAATATACAGTAGGCCTCTATTCCAGCATATAGTTTGCCCAAAATGTATAGCATTAATTGACAGTGACTGCTGCAGAACTTTTCACTGCTGTGTAATGTTAAAGTGTAAGTGACTGAAATTGCTACCATTAGAATGATTCATGATTATCTTGCCTGTGTATTTTATACCCTGAATATTTCATTCAGTTAACTATATATTTAAATTTTGTGTAACTTTGTAGAGTTATTTAGCAATCTTCCCGACAAGATAAGCATAAAATGGTTGGTATCATGGCTTTTTAGTTTCATATGATACCAGTATCTTCACTCTAGCTCGCAACTACCTCTGAAAGACAGAATAGCGGGCTGTCTGAGTTTATGTTATTCAATTTAAGTGCCTGGAATTTTTATTTTTTTTATGCCGAAACATACCAATGAGCACTGGTGAGTGTAAAGGACACATTGTTCTTTTTCTTTGTAACTTAAAAAACAATTTATCAACATGCTTTTCGTCACAATCCATCTCTCTCAGGGAAATGACAACCACTGACAATTGGGTTGGGACCTGGAGGCCGCACCGGCCGAGAGGACCCATAGCTGCCCTGTACGGTAGTCCGGGGCCCAAATATGCACTGCCTACACTCACAGGTATAGCCAAAATGGCCACGACGTCTTTCTTTTTCACCACCAACACCATTATTGTTATTATAACTGACATTGTTTGTCCTTGTTTCCTCAATAAAGGTAGTTCTCATCATGACCTTACCAAACACAAAGCGCCAATGTACAGCTTGGGGGCACGTCGTAGCCGTAAGACTGAGAGCTCCCCAGGACCAGGCCTCATCCCCTCCAACATCACCAGAGTGGGCCGAGACGGCACTCCTGCATTTTCAATCTGCAGCCGTCTAAAGGAGCCCAAATTGTTCCAGGCCCCTGGACCAGGTCAGCAAAACCCCTTACGCATTAGAACTAGGGCTGTCAAACAATTGCAATATTTAATCGCGATTAATCGCATGATTGATGGTTAATTGCGATTATCAACATGGAAGTGGGCAAATATGCTTGCTTTATGCAAATGTATGTATATATTTATTATTGGAAATCAGTTAACAAAACTGTGTGTACCTGAGCAAAGATGCATGTGTGACACACACGGTGAGCAATTTTGAGAATAAAAGAAAGTGGATGTATTTTCTTATGACTATGACATTTTTTGTGGGAAAAGCAGTGAAATGTATCAGGGCTGTCAAAAATATTTAATCGCAATTAACTGCATCATTGTCCATAGTTAATTGCAATTAATCACAAATAAATCACATTTTTTTTATCTGTTCAAAATGTACCTTAAAGGGAGATTTGTCAAGTATTTAATACTCTTATTATCAACATGGGAGTGGGCAAATATGCTTGATTTATGCAAATGTATGATATATTTATTATTGGAAATCAATTATCAACACAAAACAATGACAAATATTGTCCAGAAACCCTCACAGGTACTGCATTTAGCATAAAAAATATGCTCAAATCAACAGGCAACAGCTGTTAGTGTGTCAGTGTGTCAGTGTGCTGACTTGACTATGACTTGCCCCAAACTGCATGTGATTATCATAAAGTGGACATGTCTGTAAAGGGGAGACTCGTGAGTACCCATAGAACCTATTTTCATTCACATATCTTGAGGTCAGAGGTCAAGGGACCCCTGTGAAAATGGCCATGACAGTTTTTCCTCGCCAAAATTTAGCGTAAGTTTGGAGCGTGATTTAGCCTCCTTCGTGGTTGGTACCAATGGATTCCTAAGGTTTTCTAGTTTCATCTGATGTCAGTATCTTCACTCTAGTTTTAAAACCCGCTACACCCTAAAAAATTGCAAGATGCATTAATGCGTTAAAGAAATTAGTGCCGTTAAAACGAATTTGCTTTAACATGTTATTATCGTGTGACCTTTGACAGCCCCTAATTAAAACTGAAATACTGCTGATCTCAAATCTATTGTCTGAAAGCTGACAATATGCCACTGTCGTCATGATGCACACTGTTGTCATTTGAGTTTGCCTGTCAGCAGTGTTTTTCTATAACTTTCTATGGTGTTTCAGGCAAATACTCACCAGAGAATTCAGGAAAGGTGATCTTCCGCACTGCTCCTGCTTATACTCTGTCCGGGAGGACGAAAGAAATCAGCACTTTCCAAACACCAGGTAACATATTGTATTTGGTGTCAACTTTATTTTAGCTGTGGGTTACAATAACACATTGAATATAAGCTTAACTCGGCAATCATACTGCAGGTCCAGCCCGCTACACTCTGCCACCAGTGCTGGGGCTACACACTGTGGTGACACCCACAGCTCTCGCTTACTCAATGGGTGGCCGCAACAAAAGCTTCCTTGAGAACCTGAAGAAGGTATATGACTGTCAAACAATTTGCTTAAAAAAACGAAAATTAAAAAAAAATCCTGTGATTTACTTGTTCTCGACACTTTTGTTTCCCCTCCAGACTCCTGGTCCTGCTGCCTACGAAGGCGTGAACCCTTGTATTTACAGGCAAAAAGCTCCACAGTTTAGCATGGCAGGACGCAACTTCCCACCTTCTGAAACCACAATGAAACCAGGACCTGGTGCACACTGTCCCGAAGGGGTAAGAAACCACATTGATGATCAAATAAGACATTTATTTGCAAAGGCCCCAAATATTTTTGCATTTTGTTCCTTCAATGACATTCTTCCCTTCCTATAGGTGACCTCCACAAAAGCCAAAGCTCCAAGCTACTCCTTTGGAATGCGTCACTCGAAGTACATTGTAGAGTTAATTGGGCCTGAATAATGTCACGTGTGATCTCTTGTTCGTAAAGCACAAAAAGCACAATAAAGCACAAACAAGATGCTTTTTACGAAAGTATTTTAGACAAATTTTATTGTTCAAAGTAGCTATTTTTTGTTGGTTTCGAAAACTATTCAATATTGTTATTTTCTGGACAATATTTGTCAGTGTTTTGTGTTGTTAATTGATTTCCAATAATAAATACATACATACATTTGCATAAAGCAGCACATTTGTCCACTCCCATGTTAATAAGAGTATTAAATACTTGACAAATCTCCCATAAAGGTACATTTTGAACAGATAAAAAAACGTTTGATTAATTTGTGATTAATCTCGATTAACTATGGACAATCATGTGATTAATCACAATTACATTTTAAATCGATTGACAACCCTAAATATTTTTGATTGATTATCATTTTCAGCAAGTAACTGTAATGAATTACTGCAGTATCATTAATAATTGACATAGCAGCAAAAACACAAGTGTCATTAAAGTGTAACTTTTTTTCAAACCGGACCCTATTTTCCCATGTTTTTATGTCTGAGTGGCTGTCATTTCATTTTTAAAGTGGTCCAGTATTGAGGGATAACGCTGTAACCAGCAGCCATGAAACGAGCTGCGAGGGCAAGTGAGCAGCGTCAATGTAATGTTACGTCCACTAAAAGTGCTGTTTTTTGCCACTGACAGGCTCAAATTGTTATTGGAAGTGTCTGACAACATTATGGAAAGGACCCTACAGAGAAATAAATCATTTTTCTTACCTTTCGCTTGGTCTGTTTGTTATTGTGTCCAAGTCTTGCTCAAGGAAAAGTCTCGCTATGAAATCTGAATATCCGTATACTCTGGCTCAGATATATACGGGGTCGCCATCAAATTCAAAGACCTCTTCCACATTGTCAAAATCCTCTCATTATTCAGTTATGACATTGAGATAACACTAAGCTACGCTTTCTGTACTCAAACACAACAAACTCTACCCAGCTGGCACTCACATTTCCACCATGGATGTACACATGTACACATATGTGACTATTTTCCACAATTATTTGTATGTATTATATGTATGTATTATGTACTAATTAAACCTTGACTTTACAATATTGTAGTAGGGCTCTAAAAAGCATGTTTATTGGATGCACAGTGGACTGTTACAGCCACAGGCAGGGATGTATTAAAGGTCCCATATTGTAAAAAGTGAGATTTATATTATAAAGCAGGTTTAAGTGCTATATAAATACTGTTGAACTATCAAAATGCTCAATATACAGAGAAATACACACAGCATTCAGGAATTGTGCGTTTGAAACAAGCCGTTAGGATTTCTGTCCATTTGTGATGTCACAAATATACAATATTTAAACCATTACACGGTTTTAAATGTTAACATTCTAAATGTGTCCCAGTTTATTTCCTGTTGCAGTTTATGTGAATAACATCAGCTGACAGGAAGTAAACATGGACTCAAACTGTTGCCTAGCAACACAATTCCATTGAAATGCACTATAATGGAGCGTTTCAGACAGAGGGTGAATACAAGTATATTCAAGCAGACAGTATGAGGAAAGTAAAAAATGTTTTTAACATTACAGCATGTAAACATTTTCTAGTAGAAACACAAAATACAAGTATAAAACCTGAAAATGAGCACGATATGGGACCTTTAAGAGAACACAGGTTGCATTTTTTTCTTTCTCAGAGTTTTTGTCCCTTAGAGTTGCCGTAGCCTCTGACGTCACTTCAGAGCGACAACTAACAATGGTAAGTGAGCAAGCAGTTTTTCTCTTCGGCTCGTGTATTTATTTCACTAAATCGTTTTATTCGCCAATACGACATCACTGATAGTGCTTGAAACGTTACCATACCGTGTTGCCGTGTAGTTTCAGGCGGCTTCATGTCTTATTTGTGAAGTAACAACAGGATTAAAGGCAGTAAAAGCCTGCTAGCTGAATGCTAGCTGCTGCGTTAGCTAGCTAGCTCTGATTAGCACAGTCATTCACACCGCAGAGGTCTGTAGCCATTTACCTAGTTTGATCAAGTTTGTGTTAACAACATCAAAATAACGGGTTGAATTCAGCTATCCTGGTAGGTCTAGATAACGTAAGCTAACTTTACTGTAAACAGCTCAACTAATGAGCCAGTAGGAAGAGACATGTCTGTCTATAACTGTTAGAGGGCACTGATGGATCTATTTATTTACCTTCTATATATATATGTATGTATGTATGTATGTATGTATGTATGTATGTATGTGTATATGTATATGTGTATATATGTATCTCCCTGTGTTGTATTCTCTACAATTTGAACTTTATGTATCCATGATTGAGAATCAGTTAGGTCCTTTGTGGCCAGCTGTGGCTGTTTGTGTGTATGTTGTTGTCAGGTATGATTGATTGATGTGTTGTGTTGTTCAGAAAAACAAAAACGAACTTTCCTTGTATAGTGACTGTTCTATTGATTATTGACAATTAATAAAAAGACCTTTGAGAAAAAAATGTATGTATGTTTATATGTACCTAATTCTTTTAGGGTCAAAGCCAGAGTGGAGGTCACGGTCCGGGGGGAGGCAAGAAGGATGACAAGGTGAGGATGACACAGCTTCTGCTAGCTAGTGTCTGAACTTGTTGTTTTGGTAGCCACATCTTCTTTTGTGTGGCCTCTGATCTAAACTAACTCGTTCATTATTGGCACCAAAATTTTATTTGCAATCAAATGTTATATGTTGAAACGTTTTGCTGATTTAACTGATGGATGGTTCAAAATGACAATTAAAGCTGCAATATGTGATAAATCTTAACATAACATATTTATTTATTATATAAAGCATTCTAAGATATTTTGTTTTGCTCCATCTCTTTTTTTTCTCACTATCTGAACAGCCAGCCACACATTTTCACATAATATTTGTTAAATACTGGTCTACCACATTTTGCTTTATTCGAAACTTTATGTGAAGAGTAAAAAAAAGCTTCTGTACTATATGTAGACACTTGTAGGGCTGTTTGTGCCAAGGTAAGAAGTATTTAAAGTTGATTGTTCATCTGGCTAATACCTTTTCTGACTTGTGTTGCCTCTTTGTCCCAATTGAAGGATAAGAAAAAGAAGTATGAGCCTCCAATTCCCACCAGAGTTGGCAAGAGAAAGAAGAAGACCAAGGGACCAGATGCCGCCAGTAAACTACCATTAGGTAAGGAACTGAAAAGGCCTCCTCCTGTCTGGCTCTATTTGAGCTCACTGGATACAACTGGGTAAACTGTCTGGCAGTTATCCCTGAAATCCCTGGTGGAGAGATTGTAATAATATTAAGACTCCTTATTTGGCCTTATTGAATAAAAAGAGACCACAAATCTGATGTCAGTGATGAGTGGTGGAAAGCATGATGATAACAGCCTTCAAGTTAAAGAGGGTCTGTGAAACAAAGTGTTTGTGGATGGATCAAATTGACGTTTTATATATTTTTTTAAAATGTATGTTTTACGTATGCTGGCCTGTGTTTGTCTTTCAGTCACTCCTCACACTCAATGCCGTCTGAAGCTGCTGAAGCAGGAGCGGATCAAAGACTACCTGTTAATGGAGGAGGAGTTCATCAGAAACCAGGAGCAGATGAAGCCCCTGGAAGAGAAACAGGAGGTCAGCCGTTGTTACACATGTGCCTCACTCTCTTTTTGTGTTGTATATTTGGATAAAATGTAGATACAATATTCCTGTTCTTTTTTTTAATATATATACATTTTGAAACTTTGGTCATATTACAGAACAGACCAAATCTTAACTTCCCCTACTATTTTTCTATTTCAATAATCCTGGTCTTATCTTTTTTACAGGAGGAGAGGTCAAAGGTAGACGACCTGCGGGGGACCCCCATGTCCGTGGGCACTCTGGAGGAAATCATCGATGACAACCACGCCATTGTTTCCACCTCAGTGGGATCAGAGCATTACGTCAGCATCCTGTCCTTCGTGGATAAGGATCTGCTGGAGCCGGGCTGCTCTGTCCTGCTGAACCACAAGGTAGCATTCAGTGAGAATCCTTATTTTAGGTTTACCTTTTTAAAAATACATACATTTTGATCAAGATACCTTTGCTTTAAAGAGTACCATTTTAAGAAAATAAAAAAGGAAATAATTACACTAACTTCTCGATGGTGTTTCTCACTCAACTATGACACTGCACTACTATTCATCAATTTACATTCAGCAAGTATCCGATAGTTCCCCGAAACACTTTAAAGGTTCTCTATATGATATCCAGAGTTTCTCTGTGTTTTGTTCACATAGCTGGGCTGGCCGTGTCTTTTAGTGCATGTTTGTGTATGTGAGCTAGCACAATGCTGTTGCTGCTCAAATGTTTATTTATATACAGTATATATGATAAATAATGCAATGTTAATTCTGTTATTAATTTGTTTAATTTTTTTTCTCTCAAAAAAACAACAAAAAGAGTAGTTAATAGTAGCGTTAGAGTACCGGATCAATAAGCAGTATCGGTAAGAGTAGCAGTACAGTTAAAATCTTAATGATACCCATCCCTACTCACAGCAGCAACTCTACACTGCTCTCATATGGCGGTTACAGCTGATAATGCTGTCCTGACTGATGGCGTTGTTGTGGAAGCGTAGCGCCTAACCTCCTGTGCCCCTCCAGGTTAGCGCTGTTAGCATCGTTAGCTGCGAGCTACCGACTCAGCCGTCTCCATGTTGAGGGCCGTATGGAGACAATAGATATGCTCTGAATATCAAATTCAGTGTTGTTTTTAAATAACATTTTTAAATTTCTGCCACCTCTGTTAACTGTAATACAAACACTGTGTGTCTCTTGTAGGTTCATGCTGTGATTGGTGTGCTGATGGATGACACTGATCCCTTGGTGACGGTGATGAAGGTGGAGAAGGCCCCACAAGAAACCTACGCCGACATCGGCGGGCTGGACAATCAGATCCAGGAGATCAAGGTACAGTATATAACGCTTGCATTTCAACCTGCAATGCTAAAATGGGCCTGAGCCCTAAGTTGGCTAATATTCAGCAAAAGTTATACTGCACCTAAAATCTTTGTAGTGTGAAATTCTCACCTCCCGTGGACCTGAAAGGTAGCCTTTAAAAGTTGGTGGCTTTGTCCAGTTGTCGAAAAAAAATTCACAAACCACCTCTGCAACATAAATCATTTTCAATGCTCCCCGTCTGTATTACTAGTTTTCTAAACGCAATCAAATATCGACCGCAATATGGATCATTTCTTTAAGCTTTCACAGTGACCTGTTAATATCACTCTCGACTACATTTGCTGAGCGACCAACTTAAGCCATATTTACACTACAAGACTTTCAAAGTCGTCAGATATCAGTACTGTTCACACTACACAACTTGTTGTCTTGTAATGGGGAGTCTTTTAAGTCGTCGTGGTTTTCACACTACTTGACTGACCAGAGACAGGAAATCAGACACTACAAGATCTTTCACCGGGTGGAATCCCCGATGAGGTCTCCAAACTAAGTTTTGTCACGAAAACACATGCGAGAAATACACGGTAAATGACGTGATACCATACACAAGACACATTGTTGATGTTGTTGTTGGCATGTGTTTACAAAATGGCCTGTTTCCACCAGTTTCCACACTCTTTTTCTTTTTTTTACTATCTAGTCCTCTAGGTGCAACAACAACTTTGTTCTGTGTTGCAAATGAACACATACAATGAGTTCCTATTGTTACAGGCGACCCCTTGTCCCCCAGGTTTCCCCTCAACCTGTGTCTCGCGCTCTCATTGGCTTTAGCTCGTATCCGTAGTCTCCGAAAGGTCCAGATATTTAGCATGCTAGATATCTGTAATGTGTCTGCGAGGCATCAATGAACGTTGGCGAGCGTCTTTGAACAGTTGACACATGATGCTCGAGCGGCGATGTGCGAGCGCCGAACACCGATTTGCCTCGGATCTGGGGCTTTTGTCGGGGAGCTCAAAAAAATTGCAAGGGATTGGAAAATCAGGGCTAACGTTGTGTAGTATGAACTAGGCATTAAGCAAAGTTAAAGTTTAATTGTTTTTGTATACAACATCTTTTCCGTGGGCGTTGAGGTTGACGATGCATTTTTCTGTTGGTTTTAATAGGAGTCAGTGGAGCTGCCTCTCACACATCCAGAGTATTATGAGGAGATGGGCATCAAGCCTCCCAAAGGTGTCATCCTATACGGACCACCTGGCACAGGTGAGTGCTTTCATTAAACATGTTACCAAACAGTGGCTCTCAAACTCTAAAAACCCAAGAAAAACACAGGCCGTTATAGGAAGTTAAAGTTCAACACAATTGTTTTATCTACCTCACCTTCCACCAAGTTAAATATACCCCCATTACTCTTTATGACGAACTGGTGATCTTGTTTCACATGTATGTGGTACAAGAGTCACGTATAATGTATACATGTATGTGCATATATAGCCTAACCTTTAAGTTTTCAGTTTTATCACACAAGTATTAAGTCTTTTTCAAGTGAAATTCCAGAGATAAAGGTGTATTTACCCCAGACTGACATCACTGGCAAATTCCATTTAGTCCTCAGGGACCTTTTTTAAAGGGCACCGCAGCAGGGAAGGTGAGAAACTGTCACCAGCCTCCTTTGGTACTGTCACAGAAAAAAGTGCTTCACAGCCAGTGTTACACAGATGTAATGATTCAAAAACACCTTCAGCAATTTTGTAAAAAAGAATATGCTTATTAGCGGGTAGTTTCGTCAATGCAGTATAATTAGCCATGGGCCGCTGTGATTTCCTTTGTGAACCTTTTCAACCTTTGTCACAGTGTACAGCATTTAAAAAAAAAAGTAATTTTTACAAATTTCGCAAATCAATTTGGTCAAAACAAGAACATTAACAAAGGAAATAAGGCTTAAGTGAAGTGCACTTTGCTCCAGCTTGGCTCTGAATTTCAATACGATCTCTTAGTGCATTTATAAAGAACTACACATCATCACTGTTACAAATACGATAGCATAGAAATAAAGTTCAATGCTCGCTCAAAGGCAAGGGGAAGAACAATTTTCGAGGCTTTAGCTTTGTGGGTGTCAAATTCATCAAGTATTGTTAATTAGGTCTTTGAGGACAATATGCACAAAGATAACGTGATACGTGTATTGTATAAATAGTAAGAACATTTCAGACATAATACATGTGTCTGTAATCAATCTAGAAGAGCTATAATATCCTTTGTTAGTCTTGGACTGCATTCACACCAGATCCATAGGTGATCAGAGGTCATCAGAATGGGAGTAGTGTGTTTGGGTGCGGCGGTGGGGGCTGCAGGAGATGCTTAACTAAACCGCAGTTGCCTGTGACGGAATCAAATTTTGGAGAAAAGCAACCCAACGTCACGGTGCGGGGGCCAATCACGTAACCGGCGATCCAGAGCTGTACAACCCAGTCATGAGGGAACAAAAGACGTAACTTGTCGTGCAGTCAACGGGCCATTAGTGACTCTCCCACACCACCACACAACCCTGCGGCATATCAGTGCAACGTCTGATCTGATGTGAATGCAGCCTCAGTACTACCTTTTTATGAAATAATAAAAGCTACGATATCACTTGGTTATTTTTGTCAAGGGTAACACAGTAAGATACTCTAACATATTTTCAAGGACCCTGATATTAAGAGATACCACTAGTGCTTTTGACCAGGCAATAATACTATAAAAATAAAGAATGCCTTCCCTCTTAATAATCTTTATTATCACCGTCTGTTACTGCCACACATTGCCATGATCATTTTGACTTTTTGTCTGTCCCTTCAAATTGGACAGAGAATTGTTTTATTATGCCTCCGCGCTGCGCTGGTGACTGCCGATGCCAGAGGCACCATGTTTTTGGGTTGTCCGTCTCAGTCTTGGAGTGCCTGGTAGGAATTTCTTCAAATTTGGCACAAACATCCACTTGGACTCAAGGATGAAAACTAAATAGTTAAGAAGACAACAATTGCATATAAAACCAGTCAGTGTCGCAGAAAGTCCATATATTAGTTTCTTTCAGGGGTTGTACTAATCACTTATCATCTGTGTGAATGTTACGTTGCAACTAGATGGTGAACGAAGGAGATATGATGGAACGATGTGATGTGTGTGTGACCTTTTATAACTGCTTTTAGGTGCACCTGGGCAGTGTGTGATATTTTGAGTTCCCTATAAACCTTTGAATTCATATAAGAGATTTCCACAAGTGGAAGTGTATATACTGAGAAAATTAGACAAGAGCAAATATGTATACCAAATGAAATATGACAATTAAATGAGATATCTGAAAGAAAATGTCACGGGGAAACTGCCCAAGCATTTGAAAGTCAAATGGATGCAGGTCTTTCTCTAAAAATGGATACGTCACAGATCAATTTAAATTAATGTTGCTGTTCTACCTTAACTAATAATTGTTAACATCCACCTGGATGTTAGGTAGCTAAAATAAAAAAAACATTAGTGAACAGGGTCTCAACTGCTGATACTAGGAACCTCTTGACTAACTTGTCTTTTCCCCTCTCTCTAATGGCGCTACAGTGATTATTGTGTTCTCATGCTAAACGTATACTGGAATTGTGTTAAAGAATGTATGTTATGTTTTGCATGTACCAGGTAAGACACTGCTCGCCAAGGCCGTAGCCAATCAGACATCAGCCACCTTCCTGCGCGTCGTGGGCTCAGAGCTGATCCAGAAGTACCTGGGAGACGGGCCCAAGCTGGTCCGAGAGCTCTTCAGGGTGGCGGAGGAGCACGCGCCCTCCATCGTCTTCATCGACGAGATCGATGCCATCGGCACGAAAAGGTACACAGACGTCTTACTTCAAAACTATTTTAGAACTGAGAATGTGAGAGACTTGAGAGCAGTCATCGGAGCAGTGATAATGTATGTATCACCTTTAGTGTCTGAGCCAGAAGTGGATGACAAGGCGTTGGATTAGTAAGTGTGATAACCGGCTACGCCTTGATATATTACATGTTTATTTTGAGTCGGTACTGAACAGCACATTTTAACAGTTCAGGTTGGTGAACTTTCTTCATCATCGAACTGAAAGTGTGTTTCTGTTTGGCAGATTTATAAAAATCACGTAATCCTATTAAACTGTACAGTATAACACAAGTTTTTCAATTTCAGTATGCACTTTTCAAGTTTGTTTTAGATGTGGGCTTTCCCCCCTGTCTTTAATTTTAAAATAAAGATGACAGTTACAGGACCAGTGGCAACAGACAGTGTAGAAAAATACAAAATCAGCTTCTGTTTTTCATCCCTGCTGGCAACAAAATGTAAAAAGACAGTAACATTGTTAGGCAGGATATTGGCTGTGCCTTAAATGAATGAGCCTGGCTGGATGTTGATGTGAATAATGAATGAGCTCGTAGACGTGGCTTACACTCTTTACCTCTCATGGAACAGACGGCAAACAGCCCAGTTAAATGATAACAAAGACTGCAGGATGGCCAAAGCTTGAAGTCCGTGGAGTCTTGAGGATGTAGGGCAGTGTTGTTAGATTCTATAAATTCTTAAGATAAATGGATGTGTCCTGTGTGTGTTGCGCAGATATGACTCTAACTCTGGCGGCGAGAGGGAGATCCAGAGGACCATGCTGGAGCTGCTCAATCAGCTGGACGGCTTCGACTCGCGGGGAGACGTTAAAGTTATCATGGCCACCAATCGGATAGAAACCCTGGATCCAGCCCTCATCAGACCCGGTCAGTAGGAGTCTGATTGGATCAGATTCTGCCTGTATTTGTCACTGTCTAGCACTGTTTCCACCACAGGAATTTTACCCCAGAAATAAGAACCTTTTGAGGAACTCTCTGCGTTTCGACTGCAGGAACCAGGGTCTAACTTAAGTTCTGGGGACATTTTACAGGGCTTTTTTTTACCCTGGTCGGGGGATAGTACTTTCTGAAAGTACCAGAACTTTTGGGGTGGAGTTTGCAGGGATGACCGTCACCAATTGGTAAAACACCACAGCACTGCTGCCTCTATACTCGTGTATCGCTTCATTCATAAACGAGGAAGAGCTCTAGTATTGATTTATGACCATTTTAGGACGAGGGGAGAGCATTACTCTTTCTTTGATAACATTGAAAGTAAAGTTAGTCTCTGCTGTCGGCCTCCCAACAGAGAAAAAAAAGAGAGAGACGATTGCTTTTGATTGCTTTACGGCGTTAACGTTCTAAAGCACAAATAAATAACCATCAAACGCTCAACAGATGATTTACTGTGGAGACACACGCTCTTAGTTTCATTTTCCTCCTCTGCATTTCGTTCATATCCAACGTGCATCAGTAAATCTATGCAGTAGTAAATATTGTCGCAACGTTTATTTTCTTTCTACAGTTTATTTTTTTCCAGCATGTTTTTTTAGATGAAACAGGCTGAACACACTGAACTGCAGGCTGTAGAGTGTGTTTACCGCCGTGACCACCAGCAGCCCTCGTCCCATGTCATGTTGCCTTTTCATACGTCAGCGGACTAATTTGCCTAATCTTCGTACGTCTTTAGACCGCGGTGGAAATTCAGACAACAGTGGGCTGAAGGAACCTTTTTTAGTTCCTTGAAAAGTAGTTCCAGGGACTAAAATTCCTGGGAACATTTGGTAGAAACCCGACTGCTGCTCGCACAGACATATAGGAAATGGTTGTATTCTGCTGAGTCATGGCAGGAAGTAGAAATTATGGCAGATTGTTTTTCTGCTTTTAGAAATTAATGTTTTTGTTTTTGTTCTTCCTCTTGGGCAAAACATAAATCCATGCTAAAGGTGGTCACTACCAGAAATTCATTTTCACCGAGACTGTTATGGACAGTTGATCATCGATCAAAATGCTTTACTGTAAAAGCTCAGGGATTCAGTTGTGGGCAGAATCATCGTAGGCAAAGGAACTTCCTTTAATTGGTTTGTAAAATTATTAATGTTTGATAAATTAACCAAACATGATTAGCGTTTGGTCAGTCGGTGCACCGCTATGTTTATTAATTAAATTGGAAGTTAGCATTAGTCTACTAAATGAAATGATAAAACATTTAAAATGATCAAAACTGTAAGAAGCTCTTTACAGCGGCAGTTTGTAACGTTGGAGTTGTCTTCTCTCATCCTCCTCCTCAGGGAGAATTGACCGTAAGATCGAGTTTCCCCTGCCGGATGAGAAGACCAAAAGGAGGATCTTCCAGATCCACACCAGCCGCATGACAGTAGCAGATGACGTCACCCTCGATGACCTCATCCTGGCTAAGGACGACCTATCAGGAGCAGACATTAAGGTGAGAGCGAGACTGTTAACGCGCAGCTTCAAACTGGTTTTGTGTCGGATCACATCAGCTGGATCCAAAAATGTATGTGCTTACCAGTTTGACTTTTTGACCAGCTACATTGTTCTTAAAGAGATTACAATGTCAATAGAACATAGACAAAACTTGTATACACTGCATGATGGCTAGGGCCAATGGTTCCAGTGAGTTTTTTATGCTTCCATGAAAGTGATATCTCAAGAACCAGTCCGTCCAGTCCGTCTAGAATCTGGTGGTCAAAAGTCACCGTGACTTCACAAAACACCATTTTGGCCACAACTCAACAATTCATATGGTAATTATGACAAGTTCACACAAATGTCCAATAGGATAAGATGATGAAGTGATGACATTTTGGACAGACATGGATTTAAACTCCATCTTGACTGGTTGTGGAGTCATACAACCATGAGGCGTTGATTCAAAATTGTCTTTCTTTTGTGTTCTTTCTTAACTCCCACACATGTAATAGTATCTGTGGGAGTACTCTGTCTTAACATAACAGTGGATTAAGCAGCGTGGCAGGGGTTGTGTCCAATCGAAGTGCCATCCCGGCGCTGGAGATGCGTTCTGTCTGTTTCCTTAATTTGCTACGGCCTGCTTCTGTGTGACCACCGCCACGTATCGATTGTGTGAGTTCAACAGGTCTGGGCACTGAGCCCAGCTCACACTGTGGCTCAGCAGAAAAGGGGGAAACGAGATGAAGGGGAAGCCATAAGTGCTGATTTTCTAAACTATAGTAGTATCAACACCTCAATTTAGTTGTACTGTATTGTGTCCTCCATTCAAAAAAAAAAAAAAAAAAAAAAAAAAAAAAAAAAAAAGACCTCATCCAAAGTTTACTGTGCATTTAACTCTTTACTTCTCACTGACTCAACTCTGCTGCCCTCATGTGAGAACTGACAGAATTACACTTTGAGTGGCTTTTCCAGCATTCTGTATGATGCTTTTGTGTCGATCATCAACATGATCATATAAATGATGTCAGTCATTTACAATAGCCGGTATTATTGAGCAGGAAATAATTCACCGCCTTTTTGATATCTGATACGGTTAGTGTTCAAAAACTTTACACAAACTAAAGTGTAAACTTTGAAGTGTGAACTCCACCCTAACTCTTATCTTATGATTCATTATGTTGTCTGAATTGTGGTCAGTTTGAATTACAGTATGTCTGTTAGAATTAATATACACCGATCAGCCATAACGTTAAGACCACTAACAGGTGAAGTGAATAACATTGATTATCTCATTACAATGGCACCTGGCAGTGGGGGGGATATATTAGACAGTGACCTTTTAACTTTGTGTTGGAAGCAGAAAAAATGGGCAAGCGTAAGGATGTGAGCGACTTTGACAAGGAGCCAAATTGTGATGGCTAGACAACTGAGTCAGAGCATTTACAAAACTGCAGCTTTTGTGGGATGTTCCCGGTCTGCAGTGGTCAGGACCTACCGAAAGTGGTCCAAGGAAGGTGAACCGGCGACGGGGTCAGACCCGAGGCTCATTGATGCACGTGGGAAACGAAGGCTGGCCCTTGTTGTCCGATCCAATAGAAGAGCTACTGGAGCTCAAATTGCTGAAAAAGTGAATGCTGGTTCCGATAGAAAGGTGTCAGAACACACAGTGCATCGCAGTTTGTTGCGTACAGGGCTGCGTAGCCGCAGACCGGTCAGGGTGCCCGTGCTGTCCTAATGTTATGGCCGATTGGCGTATAAGGTGACAAGTTGTCACAATCGAATTAAAGTAGAACATGACTCAGTCAAAACCAGGTATATGGCTGGACTGTGTATAGTCAGTCTGTGAATTTGTGGCTAAATTGTTACACAGATAGTCAGCGGTCATGTCTATAATGTTAAATCCAGCAGTACGTGTCCACCAGGTCTGGACGAGGACACTAGGGGATGCGGGAAAACAGGGAATCAACATGGCGGCCTGCTCGTAAACCGTCTGTTATTACGTCTAAACAATCCACCAAAATTTACTTCTGAAAACATTTTTAAGTGAGAAACAGGCTATGCCGCTGCTGAATCTCGATTAATTTTTAGACTTGATCGCCTAGTTTGACAGCTTGGTCCAAGTTTCGTTAGCTAGACGTGTCACTCTGGACAGGCTCATTTGCATAAACGACTGTTCCCTGCCTTTTCATTTTGAAAGAGCAAAGGCCAATGAGGAAGTTCCAACACTCGCCTGACCAATTGTGTAACTTCATCACTCAGTGACAGACTTTTGTGTTTGTAGCCAATAAAAAAACCCTACAGCCATCTTTAGTTTAATAATAGTATTACTATCAATACAACATTGTCAAATTAATTATTGGTAGTTTCTGTTATTCCTTCACATCAGGTATTTCCACATTTCACTTGTTGTATTTTGTATGCACAAGTTACTAGTTTACCCAGTTAAGCAGGAAAGCTAAACACACAAAAGTGATGAACTAAATGATCACACAGAGCAGAGCATCTTTATCTCTGCAAAGGAGGTTATACTGCGTTCCATTTACCTCGGAAATCAGAGGTTGGCGCTGGGAATGAGGTCATACCCGAGTTGACCATGTTCCAGTACGCGGAGTTCCACAACCATTTTGACTGTATTTCTACACAATTGAAATGCCTTTTCTCTTTCACAGAAACCTACAGCTGAAATAACACTTTTTTTATATCTCTCCTCTCCCTCTCTCTGTGTCCTCAAGGCCATCTGCACAGAAGCTGGCCTCATGGCTCTGCGCGAGCGCCGCATGAAAGTCACCAACGAAGACTTCAAGAAGTCCAAGGAAAACGTCCTGTACAAGAAGCAGGAGGGCACACCGGAGGGGCTCTACCTCTAACCTTCAAACTTTTATGTTTCTCTCACTCTCACCCCTTCCCTATCTATCGCTGTGTGAAAGAGAGGAGGCAGCAGTTGAGTTGTCTGTCTCCCCCAGAGAGAGTTTTGATATATTTTGTGCATGTCATGTCTGGCTTATCCCACTTTCCTGTTACCGTTATGTGAATAAAAAGACACCAAAACTATGGTCGTCGTGTGTTAGTCATGTTTTTATTTTCTGGAACATTTTGGCTCATCACCCGATTCAACTGTTATCAGGCAATTAGATAGCCGTTATCAGTCGCTATAAGCACCATAGATGTGGATCATTAGGGGCCTACTACGTTGTGAAAGTGAAACTTAAAAGCAACACCCTCTGACATAAAACTGAATGAAACTTCACATCTTGAACACAAACAAAAAAGGCTTCTTTAGGTTTAGGCAACAAAGCTATAACTTCTGTAGGTTCAGGCAACAAAACTACAACTTCTTTAGGTTTAGGCAACAAAATTACAACTTCTTTAGGTTTAGGCAACAAAACTAACTTCTTTAGGGTTTAGGCAACAAAACTACTACTTCTTTAGGTTTAGGCAACAAAACAACATATTTAGGTTTAAGCAACAAAATTACAACTTCTTTAGGTTTAGGCTACAGAACTACAACTTCTTTAGGTTTAAGCAACAAAATTACAACTTTAGGTTTAGGCAACAAAACTAACTTCTTTAGGTGTAGGCAACAAAACTAACTTCTTTAGGTTTAAGCAACAAAATTACAACTTTAGGTTTAGGCAACAAAACTACAACTTCTTTAGGGTTTAGGCAACAAAATTACTACTTCTTTAGATTAAGGCAACAAATCTACTACTTCTTTAGGTTTAGGCAACAAAACTACTACTTCTTTAGGTTTAGGCAACAAAACTACAACATATTTAGGTTTAGGCTACAGAACTACAACTTCTTTAGTTTTAAGCAACAAAATTACAACTTCTTTAGGTTTAGGCTACATAACTACAACTTATTTAGGTTTAAGCAACAAAATTACAACTTCTTTAGGGTTCAGGCAACAAAACTACTACTTCTTTAGATTAAGGCAACAAATCTACTACTACTTTAGGTTTAGGCAAAAAAAAAGTTTTTTTTTTACAGTTATTTTAACCCAAAACAGTGTTTTGGGTTAAAATAACTACAAACACCAAGACAACACTGTCTATACTACAGCACCTGACTTCTACTTCTGCTCCTGTCATAATTACTACGGTCACTAGAGGTTCTTTTTTACCTTCTTTCAGTGATCTACCATGTGAATAGGTGATAAAACCAACTAGTGGGTGTAGTATGCCCCTATTGACCCACATCTATGGGGCTTATAGCGACTGATAACGCCTATTTAACAGCCTGACAACAGCAGCACCCTCTGAAATCTTGGGACATTTGTTGATGTCTGCTTCTTATTAGATTTCTGTATATTGAGTTCATAGCTGTGCTGTAATATCTTAAGATAATGAATCGCATGAATTATTCAATTAGTTCCGTCTCTGTGCGGTCGCCCTTGGTGTCAAAAACAGAATCAAGCATGTCGATATGCAAACTCATGGTGCTTGTGTTGTCCTCGCATACATTCTGAGGCTGATATACCTTTTATTTTTAGAGCCCAGAGACGAGACAATTGCTTGAAAGAATTGCCATCTCCTCCTCAAATAAACATTCTTCATTAATTACTAGAATATTTCATATGACTCCCACACACTTGGCGACAGTGCAGATAGGTGCATGTACATAAATCTGAGATAAAAACGCCCTGACTAGCATTTTAGTCGAACTCTGCCTCCAGGAGCAGCACAATGTCCTTGCACTAATGCTTTACTCTTAAATGTTTAGAAGGGACTGTGCCTGAGGAGTAGAGAGAACATGAAATTAGATTTTCTGCACATCATCATGTATATCTGTGGCAGGGGGATGAGTGCGGTCTGTGATTTGATTTTGCTGTCTTCTATTCAAATCAGCCATTACGTTATTACAGCGCCGTTAAGTCAATCCAGCTAAGCTGCCCTTGCTGCAGTGTGACATGCGGAGAACGGCGGCGGTGATTTAATTCCTCTTGATGTGGAGCCATGTGTAACTCGGTGCTCAGCAGAAAGTGGCCCCCATGCAGCAAGCATCGAACCACTTCGCAGGGGCCATCTGAGTGAGAACAGAGCCGCCGCTGCTGCAGCCCCCTCCTCGGAAACACTCTCCTTATTAAATCAGTCACGCATTTCAGCTGCAGCTCGTACATCGCAGCGCATTCAGCAAATGGAAGATGAAAAAAAAAAAACATTTAAATCAAGCGTGGCGTGTTGGGCCAGAGAGTCTGGGAGGGTTACAAGAAGAGGGGCGTGCGTTCTAATGAGGCATTTGCTCTGTCAGCTCAAGGCAAACTGTGGGTTGGGTGTTTCTAAACCGCCCCTAAACCCCCCCCCCCCCCACCCACCCCCATGAACTCACAGATACTGATGGGGGGGATGATACAGCAGGGCTGAACATGGTGTTGGCATTCTCTGAAATGTCACATCCACATTATCAGATTGTGCTCTAGTTGATAGTGCTCTGCTTAAAAGCAAATAAAAGCCTTGTTTGCAAGATTATAAATTCCCAAACACATGAAGAGAACAAGGAATTTATGAAAAAAATCAAAAAGAAAACTTAAAGTACTACTTAGATATATTTACAATTATCAATTTGATCAATTTGCCTTGCTAATATTTTATTTTATATATAATTATCTGTTCAAAATGTACCTTAAAGGAAGATTCGTCAAGTATTTAATGCTCTTATCAATATGGGAGTGGACAAATATGCTTTCTTTATGCAAATGTATGTATGTTTTTATTGTTGGAAACAATTAACAACACAAAACAATGACAGATATTGTCCAGAAAGGTACTGCATTTAGCATAAAAAATATGCTCAAATCATAACATGGTAACAACAGCTGTCAGTGTCAGTGTGCTGACTTGACTATGACTTGCCACAAACTGCATGTGATTATCATAAAGTGGGCATGTCTGTAAAGGGGAGACTCGTGAGTACCCATAGAACCCATTTTCATTCACATATCTTGAGGTCAGAGGTCAAGGGACCCCTGGCCTTACCACTTTTTCATCACCAAAATTTAGCGTACGTTTAGAGTATTATTTAACCTCGTTTGTGACAAGCTAGTATGACATGGTTGGTACCAATGGATTCCTTACCAGTGTTTTTTTTAGTTTCATATGATCCTAGGATCTTCACTCTAGCTTTAAAACTGAGCCCAGTGCAACCTAAAAATCGCAAGTTAAGTTAAAGAAATTAGTGCCGTTAAAACAAATTTACGTTAAAGCGTTATTATCGCGTTAACTTTGACAGCCCTAATTTGTACACTTTCAATTGATATGCTCAAAGTCTTGTGTAGGGGTGCTGACTAATCCTTATTTAGATACCAGAGTTTAATTTATTTTTTCAGGTTTCAGGAAAATGAATGACGATGCTCATCCTCTCACGTCTGTGTTGCTGCCAAGAGTAAAACAACAAAACAAGAAATATGTGACGCAAAGCAGCAAGGAAAATGCTCATCTGCTTATGCAATGGCTAATTTCTCATGTTAAACAGGGCAGCACACTGAACAAATTCAGTAAGAAGTCCCGATTAGTTCCAGTAGATTAACAAACGAAATAGCTCAACGTGAGTTAGAGTCATTTGACCTGATGAGAGGACTAGAGAAACAGCCTGGACTCTGACTGAACTACAGAGATTTGCCATGTTGTGCTAAAATGTTCATGATCCTTAACGTGGAAAATTAAGAAGTTTGTTTTTCTTTAGTGGATCCACAGTCGCTGTAAACAGTGAAACTCTTCCTGAGGTCCACGGGGAAAAAATAACAAGTACATATGCACATAAAACAGGCAATGAAATAACACAAGCACTAGTCTGTAATATAATCAGCAGTACTGCTGCATCATCAAATATGCAGTCTACAAATACAATATGGAATAATACGCTTCCCTATTATATTTTCATTATAATGAGCTATATTAACCCTCTTTTTGTCCAGACAACCTTAAATATATCTATGACTCATTAGAAATCTCTTAAAGGTACAGTGCGTAGCATTTTGGGGATCTATTGGCAGAAATGGAATATAATATTCATAACGTTTTCATTAGCGTATAATCATCTGAAACTAAGAAACACTGTGTTTTTGTGAGCTTAAAATTAGCCTTTCATATCTACATAGGGAGCGGGTCTTCTTCACAGAGTCTGCCATGTTTCTACAGTAGCCCAGAACGAACAAACCAAACACTTTAAATTTAAATTGACACTGTACTGTAGATTTATTGTCTCCAGACACACTTTATGGACCCATACGGCTGCAGTGCAGCCCCATCGTACGCAGCTTCCGCCTCCCATTTGCCGTTGCTTCTGACATAATTACAGATATCTGCAACATCATTTCGCCTAGTCAAAACTCTAATTCGAGATATCTGTAATTACATTTTGACTAGGCAGAATGAAAGTTAAAGATATCTCCAAATGAGATATCTCTGATCAAAATTCATTTCAAGATATCTATAACTTGATAGTAAATATCTCTAATTAAATTATGACTATTCCTAACTCCAGTTTGAGATATGTACAACATAATTTCGACAAGCCACAATTCCAGTTCAATATATCTACAACGTCATTCAGACTAGTTCAAATTGAATTTAAAGGTCCCATATTGTGCTCATTTTCAGGTTTCATACTTGTATTTTGTGTTTCTACTAGAACATGTTTACATGCTGTAATGTTCAAAGAAAACTTTATTTTCCTCATACTGTCTGCCTGAATATGCCTGTATTTATCCTCTGTCTGAAATGCTCCGTTTTAGTGCATTTTGACGGAATTGCAACAGAATTGCAACAGAATTGCAACAGAATTACATTGCTAGGCAACAGCTTGGATCCATGTGTACTTCCTGTCAGCTGATGACATTCACATACACTGCAACCAGGAATAAACTGGGACACATTTAGAATGTTTACGTATAAAATTGTGTCAAGGGTCTAAATATTGTATATCCGTGACATCACAAATGGGCAGAAATCCTGACAGCTTGTTTCAAATGCAGAGTTTCTGAATACGGGCTGTGTGTATTTCCCTGTGGATTGAGCGTTTCGATACTTTCACAGTATTTATATAGGACTTAAGCCTTCTTTAAAATAAAAAAAACATGAAAATCACACTTTTTTTAATAATATGGGACCTTTAAGATATCTAAAAAGGCCAATGTAGATATCTTGAATTGAGGGGAATTAAAGACATCTTGAACTGGAATTCTGACTAGTCACAATTAAATTGTAGATATCGGAAACTGAAATTACAACTAGTCATGATTAAGTTGCGGATATCTGCAACTGAACTGTAGATATCTGTAATGAGAAACCCTGTACAGATGAATGGCAAAAGTAATTTGAATCTTCTTGTCAAAATGTAATTACAGTAATTATACAGTATATCCTGAATTAGATTTTTGACTATAGGCAAAATGACTTTGCAGATATCTGTAATGAATATCCAGTCGAGGTAATAGATGTTAAAATGGCTTGCCATACACTTCAGCAGTGTTTTTTAATACATTGCAGTGAATTAAAGACGTGTGGTTATAGACATAGTGCATCTCTTCCTTCCTGCGTTGGCTGCTGTAAACAACATGATGTATGGCTCCACTCTGTCCACTGGGTGGTGCTTTGTGTCAGGTAACACCTCACACACACTGATGAAACAGACTGGAGGATTTATGTGTGTGTAAGATTATGACAACACGGTGATATTATCTGCTTTGCCATATTCTGCGTCGTCATTCTCCCTACCGAAATGCGTTTTTATTGAGGAGACATGTTAGATGCCGTAAATGACACACCATGCTCGTTTTATGTCGTGAAATGCGACAGTTGTATACGGCTTAAATAAGTAGGCATTGCTTCATTGTTAACTCCACGTCGGCCTACCACACTTTGTAGTAGCCAATAGTAAGTCTGCGCACTTCCCATATCGAGCCTATCAAACATTCAGCCGCACCAATGAAAAGCCTGTCGCATTTACTCTCCGTCTCCACACAAACAATATCATAAATAATTATAAACACTTAATAAATCGTTTTAATACGCGGGTGCTGGAAAGGTGCGTTGGTTTTTTTTAAGTTTCCCGTATTTCTATTTATTATATTTCCATCAAGTGCCACTGCCTGGTGCAATGCAGGTCCCGTGTAGCCAATCGATGCGACCGACACATGGAGGATAATATTGCAGGTCTGCAGCGGCCAATCAGAAACGCGCTCACACACCGACACAGCAAACTCTCCAGTGTCAACCAGGCTGCTTCCTACACTAGAGGTATCCTTCCGCGGATGAAAACTAGTACCCCGTGTTTGGAGAACTCTCTTTCTAGAATAATAAGAAAACAGATGGATGGATGGTAGATAATGCACCATTTGAGTTTTTTTTTTTTTTTTAATGTGAAGTTTAACATTTGGTATATTTAGTGAAGTTGAGAGGTTTAACAATTATATGCTCAAATTTAAAGGTACAGTCGACATTTTTTTTCTCCAGCCTATAAATTTGATTATTCAAAATTGCTACAAATATTACAAAATAAATTAATAAATTGCTCTTAAGTGGATTATAGTTGCAAGACTTGCTGGACTTTAGTTTGTAGCCCCTTTTTTTGTCTTTGAATTATAATTGTGATTATAGCCTGGTCATTGTTTGCCAAATGCAAACCATCCTCCACATTTGGTTGTTGATTTATTTTGTCATAATAAAATCTATCCTTTCATTAAAATGACTGCTATAGGCTTTTTTTCTTTTTTTGTCTTTGAATTAGCATGTATTTGTGATTATAGCTTAGTCATTTTGCCAAATGCAAACCATATTCCACATCAGTAACATTTGTTTGTTGATTTCATTTGTCATTATAGGGACTATCCTTATATTAAAATGACTTGTGATGTTACCAGGTAGTGGAAAATGGGGAGAAAGACAAGTATATCTCGATAAGTGACAATTACTAAAGCTTGTTAGTGTATAAAGGCTAGTTTGTTGCCCACGCCAAGTTATTTCCAGTCTTTATATAAACTATAATGCCTCAATAACTACTTGGGCTTAACTTTAATTTGCATCTTTATTGCTATAATCCAACTTGGCCTAAAAGCTCCCAAGGGGCTTATACCAAACTAACTTCATAAAATACGGCTTCTTGCAAGTTATGTTATGTTTCCAGCATATATTAGTGCACAAAACAAAGGAAATAGATAACAAAAGGTGTGGGGAAATATGGCCTGGTATTATATAGAGCACATATAAATGTAATAGCATCTAAAAACATCCTTTCATGTTCTCCTTCCAGGACCTTGTCCTCATATGACTCTGGCATTGTTTCCTGTGATGGACGCCGGTGGTTTAGTAAAGTAAGCATGGCAACAACATGTTATCATATGTTAGGAGGTTTAATCCCCATGTTGTAGGCCAGTAATGTGTTTTGTATATTTACAGTGATGTTTTAACCTACCCAGCCAACATTTGTATGAGGGGCCCATGTGGGTAGTAAATGGGCTGAAAAATGGGTCCTATATGGGATTGTCCATGGGTTCCATAATGGCCTCATGCCAATTGCCATTGTGGGTTTCATGCAGGAGTACACTGGGTGTTTTATGGGCCCGCTCCTTATGTGTCCAGGTTTAAGTTCTATGTGGGAACTACATGGGGGCTACATGGCCTGAAATATGGGTTGTAAGTGGGTTTGTCCACAGTTTCCATGTTGGCCCCATGCACTAATTTCCCAGTAGTGACCCAACTAGGACCCTCACAGGTAGCCCACACGGGGAGCCCATGTGCGACCAACTTAGTTGACCCAAGTGGGCGCCATTTGTGTTGCCCATTCTGAGCCCATGCACTAATTTCCCATTAGTGACCCACCTAGAACCCACATGGGTATAGCCCACATAGGGAGCCTACTTAGTTGATCCAAGTGGACCCCAGATAAGATGTCCATTTTGGGCCCATACCCACTTGGTACCCAGGTACACCCAGCATAACCCACAAAGGGGGCCCACATAACCATGTTGGCTTGGTATAGGCAATAATCATAATGAAAACATCTTGAAAACATCCAACAAAGATGGGTTTTAGCACTACTCATCCAAATATCTATTCATATTAAACATGACTTTGGATGTAGTCTAATACAAGTGTAAGGATGCATGAACCCCATGCACTGCAGGCGTTTTTTCGCCCCGGTGATTGGCACATCTTGCTGAGGGCCTGCAGCCTCTGCTGCTGCTGCTGCAGCAACAACCCATCTGACTTGAAATAAGGAAGTGAGTGATCAGTGCTACTGTGGCGGCGGAGGGATACGGAAAAGGCAATCCCCCATTCTGGCCACGGCCAATATACTCACTCCTCTAACCCCGCTAGTGGAACTCCATCTAAGGAACGAGCACACTCCTATAGTCAGCCTCCACAGACCAGCAAGCACACAACACCATCCGACATGGTATGTATTGTCATTCATTCTCTCTTCACTTGGGGAAAAAACGCGCTTTAACTGTAGGAAACTACTGGTTGCTACAATTTGAAACATTGTGTCGCTTTATGCTTTTTTATTTCCGTTCCTGCAGGCTATACTATTCAATGAGGAGACGCCCGCATTGTAACATGTTCTAGCTCTACTTGCATGGGGATTTTGTGGCTTATTATTATTATTATGGGCTGCCCTTTTTGTGCGCCTTGAAATGATGTTCACCTTCAAACCGTATTTCCTCATAACTGCGCAATAATATGCAGCAGCAGTTATTCGGTATTCGACTCTACCGGGTCAAGTAGCTGCTGCATTTGGTGCAGCTCGAATTAATTCTTGGACTAGATTTAGTGGTATCGGTATAACTAGCTAAAGCTATTCTGGGTTACATTACAGCATAATTCTGCAGCCATAAATGCATTAGGGTGCATTTTACAATCCGCCTTAAGGAAGCGCAGGCGTGTTGCTGCTGAAGCCTGTCAGAGACGACGTGTTCCTCTATATATCAGAGAGCCGGAGCATACACATGATATTCGATGTTTTATTCGAATGATTCCGATGCTCGAACACGGTGAACCCGCCAAAATGACGCTCCTACTCTTCAAAAATGAGCTGGCTTCCCTTTTTTTTTTTTTTTTTTTTTTCTTCTATGCACCATCTTGGCTCTCGCTCGAGCCGAGCCATGATGATGATGAAGGGGGGGAATGGCACTATTTTTTATCTCGTCAGTTGTTCCGCAACGGAAACTGGCCATATTCTGTAATTACAAGGTTATAGCTCCATGGCCCTATAAAGGCTCCTAAAACACGACAAACGAGACGCAGTTCCGCCTTTCACTGCAGGGTTTATCTCAGGCTGTGTTCTCTCTATCTGAGAGATAGAGAGAACACATATGTTGGGCTGATTTGGTTGCCTCTTTGCAAATTTTTCGATGTGTTATGCAAATGTTGGTGAGTTTGTCTGAGAAGCTCTTTCTGGCCACCTGCAAAAAACATCAACAGCTGGGAAGTTTAGTCGACTCTTAACATCAGGTATTGTGAATTTAGGCTCTACCCTACAGCTTCTATACTGTATTTAAAAAAAAAGGATGTTTCAATAGGCCTCAGTGACTTGCAAAATACATTGCACATCATCACGCCGTTCTAACCAATTTCGCCAGATGTTGGGAGACACACTTTCACATGACACATCTGCAACCTAATGAAACCGAGCCCTCTCCGCTGGCGATGTCACATAAGTGGATGTGATCTGGATGTTGGAAAAGAGGCCTTCAAACTAAATCCATTGATTATCAACCCCTGATGGATCATTAATGGCCCGAGGGGGGGTTGGTGGGGGGGAGTCAAGAAGCTGTAGATCTGTATCCCCCCCCTCTCTTGCCGTGATCAAATATCCCATATATGGTATCGAGCTGCGATGCAGTTTCACGTTGCAACGCGGCGGCACAGTAATTGGAGTGTAAAGCAGAATTGTTATGGAGCTAGGCTGCGTATCAGCATCTCTGAAAAGTTTAATCCACAGCGCCCGTTGTCTGCATCAATACGGCCATTGAAGTGGAAACAGCCTCTCCCATTGAGGTGGAAGTATCGAATAAGTAGTCGGACCATGCTAAGGCCCTATCCTGTTCCTGTTACGCTCTTGTTTGCTGATGCATGTTTAGTAACTCGAAGGACATCCGATCCGCCGCGATGAATAATTGATATGCTTGGCGGCAACACCTAGCCATGTCCCATGTTCCCAGTGTCTAGGAGCGATAAAGTGGTGCGGAGGAGTGCCCCGGCCACCTACCGCCACCGGGCCATATGGTGCACCGGCCTTGTCCGCAGGGTGTGGGTAGGCTGGTGTTGTTTACACCCATCCCCTCTCCCTCCTCCCCTCCAGACACAGCCCCCTCCCAAGCCCCGAGGCCTCACTGTCTTTTGTCCGGCCTCAAAGAGAAGAGGCGTTCAGCGCTCTGTGGAGCTCAGTGCTGCTATAGAAAAGGAAGTGTGTGTGCCACACTGACTCTTTGTGCTTGTGCTTGTGTTAGGATGAATGGAAAGCGTGTATGTGTGTGTGTCACACCCATCTGTCGGAGTGACAGCTGGTTGTGCATCTTTCACATGTACAGAAGCAAAAGCTACTTCAGGAATTGCCCGGGCGCCTCCCGGCGACAGATCAGCAATTTGAAAAGTGCCCACAGCGTCGATAGAGAAGAAGATAATCGTTGGCGTTCTCTTACGCCATTTTGCATCCCCTATCAAATTAAACCGAGTGTGAACAGTGAGCGATGCGGTATGTTTGTACAAGGGTAATATGACATCAACTGAGAGCACAAGATATTCCTCGCTGGCCCAGTGAACTGCCTCCTGCCTCCCACGGTCCTGTTGGTAGCGCATTGCTGGGGCTGGCTGCCCGGGCAACAGTGGGAGTGGTTGACCCACTCATGCCAGCGAACTGGTGCCAACAGAGCCCCCCCCACACCCCCACCCTCCACCCCCAAACACTCACACACCCCTATTCCTCTACAAGCTGTTATAAGGCTGGATGCCTGGCAGTGAACAACCCTGTCCATGGACCACTGTGGATGGTGAATCACAGGGAGTTTCCTCTGAACAGTATGTCACATGTACAGAGAGAAAATGGACACACAGAGGGGAAAGGTCTAGAGGAGGAGGAGGAGTTGGTATTGGCTGAAGTCCAGGGAAAGAAGGAGGAAAAAGCAGAAAAAGGAAGGGATGGGCCGGTAGTGGGCCTGGTGGTGCAGCAGCACCGGGAGGCCCCGACAGCTTGGGCCTAAGCCAGGGGAGGATCCATAGCACTGAGTCACCAAACCCCACACCCTGTCCACTTAGAGAGACAGCAGAGGACAGAAAGAGACAACAGGAGCGACACGGCATGACAAAGAGGGTGACTAAGGGGAGATAGGAAGGGAGACTTATCAACGCGAGGAAAAAGAGATGAGAGGAAGATGGCGCCAGAAAACACACAGACGAGAAAGAGAACATTGGTCGAGCTGGGTGGCGTGTTAGCATCAGTGGAGCTTGTTTTGTCTCCTGACATTTCCAATCCTCTCAGATGGAAATGGAGACAGGAAGAGGGCGCAGGGAGGGAGAAGAGAAAAGCATTGAATCATGTCAGTCAGCTAATTGTATGAGCGCTGCTGATGTTATCCACAAAACCCCTCGCTGGCCAGATCAATCCATCCTGTGGCTGCTGCTACTCGAGCCACAGGGAGAGGCCTCTTGTTTTTTGAAAAGCTAAAGGTCAGCTCGCAGTGTGTCATCTGCTAAATCTCATCTAGCCTAACTGAATCTAGTCATTATGCAACAAATTTAATTTACTGGGCTTGATTTACAAAATGAAAATACCCTCACCTCCAAACATGGACTTTACAAGGCTCTGATTTCCACAGCCGTGGGATTTAAGGATGACTCTGTTATTGGATGTTTGCTTGGCAGCATCCGCAGCTAGATCACTTGTACAAACACGAACCCACCGGTGGGCTGGAGGAATTTGCTTTAAGGCAGAAGTGGCTACTCTGACTAATTCACAGGAAACATGGGGATGGAAAGTATTGGTGTTGAGGAAGAACGCCATTAAGACGGACTCTGTGTGTATCTGCAAGAGCACACACGCATGCATGCAAGCGTATGTGCACATCTGTGACTGCTCATGTTTATCTGTGTGTTCCTTTGCTGCCAGGCACAAAAGATGTCAGCAGGGTTTGTTAACAGTGATAATAAAAGAAAGGATGGGAGGGTACCTGTGGGAGTTATTCGCGCCTCAAGCTTTGTATTCACACTTTACTGCTGAGGGTATTTGTTTGGAAACAGTAGCTCCTCCACAAAGAAGCTCGATCCTCCTATGTTAAAGGCCTGGCGGTGGATGCTCGCCATGTGTGAGTCACCATCAGCCATCGCAGAGCCCTCAGCTAGAGGAGGGGAACAGGCTGGGAGCGGGAACCAATCTGCGCCAACGCAGCAGGCCGCTTCTCCTGCTGGTATGACCGTGGAAAACACTCCCGTGCTGACATGTCCTGAAACAACCCCCGCCTAAAACACACTCTCCCGGTCTGGAGACAGCACTTCATCCGTTTTATTACAGCATCTCGTTGCCCAAGCAGTCCCTCTCGTGTGGACTGCCACGGTGCAGCCTAGTTTTGGAACATGGTGTGAGTCAATCCCATGGAGCCACTCGTCGGCTGGAAGTTTAATTTCGCGCTGTGCCATTGCAGAGCTCTCTGTGTGACAGCTTTCTAGCGATCCATCAAGTAAACTCAACCTTTAAAAGACATCTTGATAACGTCTATTAGTGTCAGCAAAGTCTGATAGCTGATTTTCAGCTTCAGTATCAATTTTATAACAGTCAAAGTCTGACTGGAGTCAAGGTGGACTCCCAATTGGCATTAAACTATTACAGGCTATCGGTGACAATGGGGCTGATCTATTCAGTTCAGTTCTATGTTTATATACTATATACATTATATATTGGAATTCTATTTCCTGTTTACGTTTTTACCAATTTGTTGCTGCATTAAAAAGGTTCACACTTAAACTGTAATTCCTGTTAATTTTGAAGATTTACCAGGTTGCTGGTGTATGATTCATTATTTTAATAATAAATAACAATTCAATAAATTGATATCTTTGTATTTATTGGGATGTTTTAAAACATCCCAATAAATAAGACAGCAATGTTCTAGTCAAGCCTGATGTTGCCATGTTGGGCTGGGTAATATGGCCAACACCCTCTATTTCGATACAGGCAATTTCACATCTCATATATCACAATATAGCATGTTTACTGGTAATTCATTAATAAATAAATAGGACTGAAAAAGTCAGAGTGGTGCATCCCTAATTGACGCTCCCATCCCCAGTGCATTGGTTGCTAGCTAATGGGCCTAGTAGCTAATTTGGAGTATTGCCGTTGGCAAATCTTGGCAGTCCTGAGAGCAGATTCCAGCCGAGGCCTCTGGTGATGGCCTAGCAGCGGCTCCGCTAGACCCCTGAACACTGTGGTCAGTGTTGAGCCGTGTGGTGGTTTGTGGGTGGGGACGATGAGGAATGTAATGACGCAACAGTTTGGAATTTGTAATAGTTGCCTTGTTGAGAATAACTTCATTGTTTGTAACCCTCTCCTCCTTTTTTTTTTAACCACAGGCTGACCAACTAACAGAGGAGCAGATTGCAGGTAGGAACAGAGATATTTTCTCCTTTACTCCTTCCTCATAGCCAAGTCCTTTCTTCACATATGTACTGGCTACTGGTGGATCACTTCCACACTATGTCATTCATTAAAGTTTCTCAGTCACGAGCAAGCTGATATATCTCTTTAGCTGCTCTGGTTGCCACCACGTCACTTATGGAGAGCACGAAATGAAACAGAACATTGAAGGATTTGGCAGCCGCCCTCCCTCGGTAGATCATTAGCTTTTCAAAATGAACAGGAAATAAAGGGGAAGAAGCATTTACAGCATGTCATGAGTCAGGAGTAAAACCCAGGAAGCCACAATGAACAGGCAGTTTTGCAACGCTAGCTTATGAGTACTTTCAATCACTGAGGCACCTTGATATCCTTGATAAATAAATGATGTGGCTTTGTATTAAAACTGGAGGCTGCACAGTTTCTTCTGAGTCAAACCCCCTCTGTGGCTAATTAGCTTGTGCTAAAGCTCCAAGGCTAACGCTATACTATTGCCTGCACCTCCCTAGATGGCTTTTTATGGCCCATAGTTCAGAAGCCTGCTCGTACAATCTGGCGCAGGACATTGAAGTTATTGCAATAAAGTCTGTTTCAGCTGCCAATATTCTGCACCATTTTCTTTTTCTCACAGTATGAGATAGGATCCCTGTGTGGTTTCAGAGCTCAGCACATTTACAACTTCACTTCTGTCCACGCTCATGTGTGCCAATACACAAGGGATTGATTAGCCTTTTCAACCCGACTGCATCGTCCTAACACAGCCCATTTCTGTAACTGCGTAGCAACGGTAAGCTAACCTCTCGCTCTTACCTCCTCCACCCCCGCAGAGTTCAAGGAGGCTTTCTCCTTATTCGATAAGGATGGCGACGGCACCATCACCACCAAAGAGCTCGGCACCGTCATGAGGTCGCTGGGCCAGAACCCCACAGAGGCTGAACTGCAGGACATGATCAATGAGGTGGACGCTGACGGTCAGTATATACACTTTATTTATCCATGATATATTGACAGCCGTGAGTTACTCATCACTGATATGTCAGTAATAAATAAGTTCCCTGTTAATGAGGTGCTATCACGTGCCAAATAAGGAAATAGAGCTACTAAATGCCAAATAAGGAAATAGAGCTAGTAAATGCTTTTTGATTGGCTCAAGATGATGAATTTTAAGAAGGTTTAGAATCAGAAGTATCCTCATTTTACAAACACACAGTTTGAACAGTTAATATGATTGGGTTTCACACTATAGACTTCATCTAACACATTTTAAATCCAGTGGGCTATCTCTGGGGTCTGAAAAGTGAAGCCAAGTGCCTTAAACTTGCATTATTTCTAATAGCCAGCAGGGGGCGAGTCCACTTGTTGCAAAAAGAAGTCTGATTGAATAGAAGTCTATGAGAAAATGAGCCTACTTCTCACTTGATTTATTGCCTCAGTAAACATTGAAAACATGAGTTTATGGTCTCAATCTCTAGTTTCAAGTCTTCTTCAATACAGCAAGATGTTCATTTAGCAAATTATGGTACCATTTAGAGTAAAATAGACCATAAAGCAGGATGTGCTTTAGGGCGTGGCTACCTTGTGATTGACAGGTTGCTACCACGACGTTGTCCGGTCTGGGAGTTGTTTTTATCTTACAACTTTAACTCTTTCACAATGTATTTTCAGTTCATAAAAGTTAATTATAACCTTTTTGGTTGCTTAAAAATGATTTATTCAGGGTTCGGTTGTACTTAGCTCCACCCTCACTTCTAGTTACAAAAAACCAAGATGGTGACAACGCCATCAATGTCGAACTCGAGGCTTCAAAACGGCAGTCTACAAACCAATGGGTGACATCACGGTCACTAAATCCACTTCTTATATAGTCTGTTTGACTGAGATTAGACCTCATATACAGTGCTAATAGATAACTCAGTGATCATTTCTGCTAAATCCTAAATAAAAGAGTGGACTAAATCATCATGGGGTGCTAGAAATGTCTCGCATTACAAAGACAGCATCTGTTTTGTGAATCATTTGTGAAACATGTCAACCGACAAATACAGAGTGCACGCTTGGCTTGGCTTAGTTTACTTGGGAAATGTAATTGAAAGATGTATAATCAGCAGTTAAATTGTTAATTGTACTCGTATTTTACAGAGTATATCGTAAGCGAGGGTTTTGATATTTAGGTTAATAAGGTGATGCCATTCTGTTCCCATCAGCAGTTTAACTGATCCTTTCCTGCTCACGCCCCCGTTTTTAATCAGTGAAATGACTCACAGTAAAAGACCAATTTTAGTTCAATTATAGGTGGTACAGTTCTTTGGGAGATTTATCCCAAAATTTCAGGATATTTTTAGAGGAAATAGAACCATAATTCCACATTTTATTGCATGACTTCGGTGATAAAACCTCTGTTACAAATGCACGAGGGATTAAATAGAGCATCCATTACTGCCCCCACATCAGTGGTGTTGTTGCCCACCTCCCTCCCCTCTTCTACCAACTGTCAACCAACTGTCCAAGCCAACTGTCCGGCCAGCTTTACTGTCAGATGACGTGTCCCTCTGTGTCAGCAGTTTAGTCACTGTGTGTTCGGCTCCATCATAGTTGACAATGTCAGGGATATGGGTGCGCGGGCGGGAGGTGCTTTCAGTGCTGGCGAGAGTGTCGGCGCCCCATGCTGAGTGCCATAATTTCAGGCAGATTCTTCTGTTCACCTCACGAACAGGTTCACCGAGTCTTCATCCTCCACTGCAGAGGCGCTGTGATTGAAAAGATAGGGATAAAGAGAATGAAAGAGAAAGAGAGGAGTGAGAGAAGTTGGCTCGTAGCTCCCGAGCTGGCCGTCCTTGGGCAGCAGAGTCGAGGATGTTAGCTGTCAGTGGGCCTTTACCCCAGCGGTGCTCTGTCAGCTTATAGGATTTTGTAAATGGGACCGCATTGATCACGAGAAATCGATTGCACCGCAGCTTGGCTGCCCCTTTTATTGAAACGTCCTCCCACCATCCTCAGCGCCCTCCCCCTCCCCGTCAGTTACACCCAAGAGCAAGCACACACACACACACACACACACACACACACACACACACACACACACACACACACACCATCACTAACATCCCCTTGTTCTGCCTCTGCCTCCCTTGGCTGATGCAATCTAGGTCAGACAGCAATGAAGCTAGTAATGGAAAATAAAAGTGGTTACATAAGGCCCTCTCTGCGCTCGCACATCCAGTACCCACATCGGCAAGCCATGGGATGTCAGCTGGCCCATTGAAAATCAGCTTTATTTACCAAACAAGGAGGCCGTGGCAAAGAATTACAATGAATGGAAGAGAGGACGGGAGGCTTTAGACGGACAGGGAGCCGTTAAAAGAAATAGTCTCTTAGGGTATTTGATTGTGAAAGCCAAGCCGCGATTTATGAGCAGCGTGGGTATCAAATGGAAATCGCTGCTGTTTTATGTTACAGCCACTCAGATCAGCTAACCACACCTGCTTGAAAGGATACGTCCATATTTCTGGCATATGACGGACCATGCTGAACTAAAATATGTAAAAAGATATTTCAATACGGATTAAATAACCATATGACAAAAATATTAGCGTTAGTCACACATCACTCGTCATCATTACACAACCCCCGACATTTCATTCTTATCTCCGGGATGGAAGTTGGCTTTATGATGCAGGAAAAGCGATGACCACACGTACTGAGATGCCTCAGCCTTCTATAGTTTGCGTCAGCACCTCTTATGTGTAATCGCACCATCTCCCACTCGGTTCACTCCTTATATTCTCTCCTCTTCACAGCTCCCTCATCTCCATCGCTCTCTCTCTCTCTACCGCCCACTCCCTTTTTTCTCTCTCTTTCCCTCCCACCATTTTCTCTCTCCTCCCCGCCTGCCTTCCTCCCTATCTTCATCCCTCCTTGCTTCCATCCCTCCTCCACCGCAGCAGCTGGCTCGAGGTGCAGTTGAGCAGATATTGCTCGAGGGCCTTCTCTAGTCATTGTCCCCCCCACAGATGATGGTTTTCCAGTGCCCTTCTTCAAGACTGGGACAATCCCCCCCCCACCTCAGCTCATCCTCCCTCCAAACTCCCCCCACCCCCCAGTGGCAGAATGTGTTCCCTCGGTGCTGCTGGCTGTCTCTGTGTGTTAGATAACAGGTCCTTAGATTGTTACCCCAGGCTATGAGATCACCATCTGCCCCATCACATTACTGCATTCCTTTTCGTTCCACACACACACACACACACATCCATTCTCCCTATCTCGCTCTCTGAGGCGTGCTCTGTCATTGGTTAATCTGCGTACAATCCCTCCGCCCCCATCCGTCCCACCCCGTGGCTAATCCTCCCGGGTGCTTTGCCCTCGGTGTCCCTGACCTTCTCTCCAATCCCCCTGACATTTTTTTTTTGTCCGTTTTTAAGTATAATATTCCGCCGCAGCATCTCCGGGTCTACATGAAAGCGAGTACACACACCGCCATTAGACTCACCACCACCGTCATCCTCCCTCCTGTGGTTGGCGAGCTGCTGAGTTCCTCACAGATCCTTCCTCTGTCAAGAGGGTCTGATCCGCTGGTAATCCTGTCTTGACAACGGTAACATGGATATTGATCCCGTCGCACGCATACATGTGCCACCAGCACAGCAGCTGCCATTAGCAGCAGCAAAACACGGTGTCAGAAAGGGGAAAGAGGGACAAAAAAAAAAAGAAGGACTTAAGGGTGGACATGAGGGATGCAGCATCTGGATTGAAGCTCCCCCACCTCCTTTTCTGGCCTCCTCCTCCTCCCTTCCCCTCCAGCCAGGGTTTCTGACAGGAGCACCAGGGGAGATGAGCCTTTGATTTATCCAGGCTCCTCGGAGGCCAAGCTGCACAGTATACTATATGTCTACATTATGGATGACTGGCCATGGGTTCCCCCCTGCAATCCTGCTGCGTTTGTGTATAACATATGCAACATCTTCCCAGGGCTTCCCTGAGGAAGAAAGGGAAACACACACAGAATCACTCGCACACGTACATCCCTCCACCTCCTCCTCCTCCTCCTCTCAGGCTGCGGTAGCAGGTTTATTGCAGCGAGGAAGTATGTATACTAAAATGATTTTAGGGCTGCTCTCCTCTCAAGTTGCACCGACACTGCCAGGTATGGCCCATAGGATGATGTAAAAGCTAATGTCATACACAGGAACAAAAAAAAAAACTGGAGGACTAAATGAATATTAAGTCCTCCATGAATATTTTTGCTTTTCATCAGCTAAATGCTGCGTTACATTATCTCTACTTATCCCAGGTTGCTTTTAAGTAATTGCAATTTTTGCTGATTAAATGTGCCCCATTGATCACCCATTCCAGGTAATGGAACTATCGACTTTCCGGAGTTCCTGACCATGATGGCCAGAAAAATGAAGGACACGGACAGCGAGGAGGAGATCCGCGAGGCTTTCCGGGTATTTGACAAGGTAAATAAAGGTTTCCATGCTTGGCAAATGTACGTTTTAGTTTTATTTTTACCTTTTAAACAGGACCTATTATGCTCATGATGCTCAGATGCATACTTGTATTTTGGGTTTCTACTGGAACCCTCACCTGAAAAAGCACAGTCTGCTCTGATTGGTCAGCTGGCCCACTCTATTGTTATTAGTCAACCTAAACCAAACTCCGCTCCAGCTCCGCTCTAACTATCTTTCTTTCAGGGCGTGCCAAACTACCCCAACAGGCAGGTATTATGCAAATGTATTACTTGGTGACATCACCACGTTACAGAAGAAAAGGCAGGACTAAAAACTACATAACACAATAAAGGAGAGGGGGAAAAAGCACAAAAGCATAATATAGGTCCTCTTTAATTTGTGTGGAGTCAAGTCAGACTAAAAAGTCTGTCATAAGCATAATGACACCCAGGTGTAGGGCTGTCCCAAATATAAATTTTTTGGGCTTCGAAGCTTCGGCGAGAAATATTCAAAGCTATTCAAAGCTTCGGGACAGCGCCGCTGCCGCACTACTGTACACACTTGCACCTCTACACATAACAAACAGTGACATCCGTCTGAGAATAAGTAAGGGATAATGTACAGCGAGCTGGTCATTGTTGTGAAAGAAACCCAGACAGAGCGATGCCTTGGACGTGAAGGGGTTTCTTTCACAACAATGACCCGCTAGCTGTACATTATCCCGCTTATTACATGGCTACTTACTTCAGAAATTAACAATTTGACAAATAAAGGTCCGCCATCGACATCAGAACTGCGCCCATAGCAACGGTCTGACCAATCAGAATCCAGTATTCAACAACGCTGTGTAATAAATTTTATATATATATATAGAAAAAACCCCAAAGCATTCCAATAATGATTTGGAGGTTTATTACCATGGCAACGGTCGAAGCTTCGAAGCATTTGGGTCAGCCCTACCCAGTTGAATAACTGAAGTTTAAGTGATGCCAGACCAGGCTACTGGTAAAAAGTTTGACCTAATGGGAAAACGAAGTAATCAGTTTCCTACTTCCGGCACCGCTTAACACCTGTCGGCACGGCTCCTTATTTACCAATCTGGTGGGAATTCCTCCCCTCCCCCCACCAGTTGTCAGCCTGTGGGATTTTTCGCCTTTCACACATTTGATCCCATGCCGCATGTTTTCCAGGACGGAAACGGCTACATCAGCGCCGCAGAGCTCCGTCACGTCATGACAAACCTGGGAGAGAAGCTAACGGACGAGGAGGTGGACGAGATGATCAGAGAAGCAGACATCGATGGAGATGGACAAGTCAACTACGAAGGTAAGATAAAGACGGAAGTAGAAGAAGAAGAAGAAGAAGGAAGCACATACTAAAATGTCACGGTGCGCAAAATAGCTTGAGTTTCTAGGCCATGGTGTAAGCTTTTATTAAACAGGGGGACCAGAGCACTTCATTTTCTGAGCTGTGTATTTCTCTGAGGGCGACTGCAAGACAAGCCAGCCACACATAATATTTAGTTATTAGATAGGGGCTATAGATGGAGCCTGCTGAAACAGAGATGGGAGAAAGCCATCCTTCTGAATTATCATCAGTGCGCCAGGAGCCTTTTCACTCTTTCTTTCTTTCTCCCTCTCTCTCTTTCCCGTCCCCTACTGTCGCTCCCTTGGCACATTACACGAGAGACTGCGCTCATTTTCTAGAAGGCTGTTGATATATTATGAACAGTCCGTAAGTCTTGGCTGAAAAGTGCCCTACTTCTATCCTCCCATTGTACCACTGACAGACTATGTACTCAACAGACAACGAAAGCCTTCTCTTCTTTATTTATTTTCTGTTTTATGTGTGCGGTGCATATCGCCATCAAACTGTAAGCACAACGCAAGAGCCTTTTTTAATCAAACAGGCTTTAATGAGATGAACGTGGAAGCCGTTCGGAAAGGGGACACTAATTAGGATGTGTGTTCCGAACCCTGCTCAAGTTGATTAAAAAATGAATAAAGCATTTAACAATTAAGCAGGTGACTGCTCTCACTTGGCAACAGGCTGTGCCAAAAGCCTTAAACCTCCATGTACCTTACTTGTCTTCTCTCTTTTTTTCTCCCTCTGCAGAGTTTGTACAGATGATGACCGCGAAGTGAAGCTTGCCCGCCCCGTCCTGTCCCCTCTTAGAAGAAAACAAAAAAAGAAAAACAAAGGAAAAAAAAAATCAAAATGTTTTACTTACCTCTTGGAAAAAAAAAATGTTCATTTATTCATACTGTTTCTGTATAGAAAATAATTGAATGTTGAAATAAAATATCCTTCTGTCCACAACAGGAAAAATATAAAAATATACAAAAAATATCTGCATGAAAATGATGGTTAGTGATCCTGTCCCCTCCCCCCGGAGATCAGTTTAGCATCAGTACTTAACAAGTAAAAATAATAATAACAACAAACCCTGTAACTACTACCTTCAGACTAAAGCAAAAGCATTTGGCGAACTCCTTCCAGTTCCATTTGCTAGTGGTAAATGTCTGGGCTGGCCATCTCTTCTTTCTCTCTCTCTGTTTTCTGTTCTTCATGCATGCAGCTTGAGACCGGAGCACTAACCCCCTTGACCCCCCCATATCCCTCCTCCGGGCTACCAGAGCGTGCTGATTCCACTATAAGCTGTCCTCTTGTTGGTTTGGTACAGTTTTTTTGTATTTGGAGAGGAACCCTGTACTGTTAAGATGAGAGAGTATACCAGGTTCTAACTCAAGCGTTAAAGTGGAATGGGACTTAATTGTATGCTAGATAAAAAGAGAAAAAAACAATGTACAAAAAATACATTTTCAAATGTTTGGCATGTTCTTTTGTTTATGTTATGTTATTTGGATGGCCATCTTAGTAGTTGTGCGTCCTGCCCTTTTTAAAGGAGGGGGGACTTAAAAGAGTCTTACGGTGAGCTTTCTATTTTCTTTTTCTTTTCTTTCTTTTCGCTGAGATGGAGTGTCTGTCCTCTTTTCTTGCAAGAGAGAATCACTGGCCTTCACTTTTCTTTTTCTTCTTCTGTTTCTCGACTCAGACAAGAGCATAGTGAGGGGTGTACTGTGTTCACAGCGCACGCTGTTAGGAGTGTCAGCACACCAGTCTTCGCAACTGTTCGCCTGAGTTCAGTTTACATTCATTCCAAGTTGTACATGCTAGTCTTTATTTTTTTTTTTCAAATAAAAGACCATGAACTTTATCATGTCTTATGTCATTTTTCTAATGCTTTGATGTGAAAATGATCTATAAAAGACGGCTTAACAAGTAGGGGTGGGGGGAAAAAACGATTCACCGATGTATCGCGTTTTTGAATTTGATTCTTTAATGCCAGAATTGATATATTTGCTTCATTTGAGTCTATGCGGAGGGAAAAGGAAGTTGCCATTTTTATTGTTGTTGTCTGAGTAAAGTGACGTCATATCCGTTCCGTATCCGTCAACCAAAACAAACCGCAGCGAGCCAGAAGTAGAAAACCTGCACCCTCACATTTTAAATCCAACATGGTAAACACTACACCTCCAGTAAAGTAAGGAAACACTTTGGGTTTCACACATTGCAGGAAAAGCAGAGCTAAACATCACGGCTAAAGCTGCATGTTAACTCTTCATGGACAGGTAACGTTATCGTATTGTGGTAACGTGCGGTCAAGCTCTCATCTCAGTGATCAAATGGGCCGACGCTACAACTGTAGAGCATCCGTATACTGACATTTATGTTAAATGCATTCAAACGGCCCCGATGGAGCTGAACATGGATGTATAAAGAGAACGGAGCTAGTAGCGGTGTAAAATGTGTGAGGTTTTCAAAATAAAGTGTTAAGAAAGGGAATTATATATACAAAATACATCTATGGAAATAAGATCAATTAGAGTATATTCACCAGAAGTATAAAACATTACACGTCCCTTATAAATTAAATTAAAAAGAAAATACCACTAATTTGTGAGGGAAATGTCTTTTATTCTTTGATTTTTGGGTTGCTGAAAAAAGTAATAAATAATGCCTGACAATAACTGACATATTTGACTTCAGGACATCTCTGACTACATACTGTACATACTGAAAATCAAACATTTTTACTTAATTGATATAGATATTTTCCAAAGTAAAAGTCCCTAGAAGTGTATGATTCAACTTTTTCCCATGGTCTAGTGTTAAAAAAGTTGAAATCATAATATTAAATTGCAATACTTGTAGAATCGCAATACATAAAAATCGCAATACATATCGAATCGGCACCCAAGTATCGTGATAGCATTGAGGGATAGGTGTATCGTCCCAGCCCTAATAACAGGTCTGTTCACGGACTAGACAAATAATACATTATTATGAGCATCGTTCTCTCCATGTTTAGTGTCACCAGAGTGATGATGTTCAGCAGAGGTAGGCCCTCGCCGCGTTGTAATACTGTGCTCCGTTACATGGCAGTGAGGTTGTGGAGAGAGTGAGCTGCTCACAGGGAAGGGAGAGGCAGCAGAGAGTGTTTGCTCTCGCGCTCAGCAGTGGATATACATATACACATCTATGACGCCTCTTTCTCTCTCAAGACCCAGCCGGTTGCTAGGCAACAGGAGCATGCTGTAACTGGGATGTTGGGGGTTTTTGAAAAGGCAAGTGGGAGTTTGAATAAACCCTCCTGCTTCTGCTGATGACTCCATGTTGGCTTGTCCTAGTAAGGCAAACCAGGCCACAACGTTACTGCCGTGTGCATTTTTGAAACAGCACACACACACTCAAAGTACAGGACAGGAAGGTCTCTACCGTGCCTCCGACACGATACGACCTAAATGTCTTAAAAGTCAGTGCATTGATTTACTATATTTGGACTGTAATTTGACCATGTTTGGAGAGGGGCAAAGATAGCCTGAGACAGTTTCCCACCCACCTACAGCATGAAGCCAGCACTTCCCTTAATCATAGCTCTGCACATAGGCACACACACCTTCTTCTTTTTACACATAGATAGGGCGGGGTTCTGCTTTCAGCGGGGAAAACAGAGCATTCTCTGCATTCCTCGTACTATCATTATCTCTGTAGATCTGGTTTAAATTAGATGCCATCTACCAACTGTGGAATGAGACTAACTGGCATTTATCAGATAAACTGAGGTTCAGTGAAGGAAAGAGTGGTTAACAAGAAGCTGGAGGGGGAACCCTGCCAAAATGCTGCCAGTAATTGGGAGGTATGTCTGTCATGACTACCAGCGTGGTGTTTTATTTTTGAAGAAAAACAGGCAAACTAATACACTACTCTTTCAGCCGATAGAAACTGCCGTGAAGTTGATTGAAAGCTGGGACTGAAGCTCTGCTGTTCTAGTCAGGTGGTCAAACCTTGAAGTTTACATTTGATAGAAAATAGCAGAGCTAATTTTGAGTTCACCAGTGAGTTCACCATTTAAAAAGCAAATAAGGCATAAGACATGAAATGAATAGTCATATGAATAAGTAAAGCAAAATCTATGAATGAACCAATAAATTGCAAAATAATTCAGTTAATTATTGAAACTGAATTGTTAAATGTGAAGTGTTACTTAATTCTTATTTTATGTTTAGTTTATAGTGTTATAAAAGTACATTGTGCCCACCCCAATGTTCAGCCAGTACATGCCCCACTAAATAGTTAAAATATCAAAAAAAGTCATAGTTTAGTCATTAAAATGTGAAAAAAAGGTGATAGTATCTCATAAAAAAGTCAAAGTATATTATGTCATAAGACTTTGACATTTTAATGACATACTATACTATCAATCATTTTTATTAGGGCTGACAATCTATCAAAATATTTAATCACGATTAAGTGCAAATTAATCACACGTTTTTTTATCTGTTCAAAATGTACCGTAACGGGAGATTTGTCAAGTATTTAATACTCTTATGAACATGGGAGTGGGCAAATAAGCTTGCTTTATGGAAATGTATGTATATAATTATCATTGGAAATCAATTAACAACGCAAAACAATGACTATGACACTATGACTTTGTTTTCGATATACTACACTATGACTTTTCTTGGTATACAATGCTATTGTTTTTTTCCAACATACTATTCTATGACTTTTGTATAACTTTTTTGCGACATACTATACTGTGAATCTTTTTTGGACATACTTTTGATGACTTTTTTATGACTTCTTTTTTGACATGCTATACTATGACTTTTTTATGACTTTCTTTTGATATACAATGCAATGACTTTTTTTTTAGACATACTAAATTTATATCATGACTTTTTTATGACCTTTTTAACCCTAACCCGGACCTGTATAATATATAACCCTAACCCAAACCCTAAAGTATAGTATGTCGAAATTTGTTTAAAAAGTCACAGCATAGTATGTCCAAAAAATTTAAAAAGTCATTGTATTGTATATAGAAAAAATAAATAAAGTCAAAGTATAGTATGTCGAAAAAAAGTCAGAGTATGGTGTGTCGAAAAAATAAAAAAAGTCACAGCATAGTATGTCCACCAAATTTAAAAAGTCATTGTATAGCATTTTGAAAAATTTGATGAAAAAAGAATCACAGTATAGTATGTCGAAAGATTTCATGAAAAAATGTCATAGTATAGTATGTTGAAAGATTTGACGAAAAAAGGTCATATTATAACATGTCGAAAAATGTCATTTAAAAAGTCATAGTATAGTATGTCGAAAAATGTCATGAAAAAAAGGTTATAGTATAGTATGTCGAAAAATGTTGTGAAAAAAATGTTGAAAAATTTCATGAAAAAAAGAATCATAGTATATAGTATGTCGAAAATGTCATGAAAAAAGTGATGGTATAATATGTCAGAAAATGTCATGTGACAGTGAGTTATGAGGGCTAACTTCAAATGAAGAAGTCAAATAGAATAACAAACACTACAGGAGTGTATCTGGTCAGATAGCTCAGTGTGGTAGATACAGTGATTTTTGAGAACCAACTTCTAATTAAGAAGTCAAATACAGACAGAAACACCACATCAGTGTATCTACAGATAGCCCAGTGTGGTAGATACCTGGTTGGATTACTGGAGGTTGTGAGTTCGATCCTTATGTGGCACAGTCTGTTTTCAGTTCTAACTTCTAATGACGAAGTCAAATATACGAAGAGAACAGTCCCAAGTGCGTGTGGCATTGGTGACTTGGCTGTCCCGGTTCTGTGTGTGACAGCGCGGGGTTCGATCCCCACCCTCACATCGATGCCCGGTGCCCGACAGTGGAGTGAGACGAGAGTTTCCTCCTAGGGTTTCGGAGAGATACACAGAAAAACAGAAATTGTAAAAAATATTAAACTGAGTTGTTACAAAAGAACAATGTAATGTATATAATTATACAAAGTCATATAATATATAACCCTAACCCTGACCTGTATAATTTATAACATTTTGCTAACATACTATACTATGACTTTTAACGACATAATATACTACGACTTTTTATGACATGCTATGACTTTTTGACATTTTTTATGACATATCCTATAGTACCACTTTTTGGGACATTTTAATTACATGCTATATTATGACTTTGACATTTTTATGACATACTATACAATGTCATTTTTTAAATAATATTTTATTGACACACTATACTATGACTTTTTATGAACTTTTTATAACATACTATACTATGACTTTCTGACATTTTAATGACATACTATTTAATGACGTTTAGAAATTTTAGTGCCATGCTATATCATGACTTTTTATGACATGTTTGTATGACATATTACTTTTTCCATGATATTTTTATGACATACTATACTACGAATTTCTTTGCCATTTTAATGACACACTATACAATGACTTTCTTTTTAGGACATTTTTATGAGATACTATACAGACAGGCATACAGCTGAACATATTAACCATACAAATACACAAGAAACACACACCGAGAACAGGTGGGCTACCAAACAGAGGGCAAATCCACTAGGATACGACTCTCCTGGTAGGTTTGGTGTTGCCGCTCTATCCGCTCCAACCAACCAATGAGCCAAAACCAAACACACCCTGCCAGACAATCCCAAGACGGAAAGGGTGTGGTTTGGTTGAGGCTGTGAGTTCCCTGAAAGAGGCCTCCCCTCTTCTCAGTGGAGGATGGGACACTTGAGCACCCTGGGGGTTAAATTAAGAACATCAATATTTCACGTGTAAATGAAGCAGCACACTGTGAAGGCAGTAATGCGAGAAGGATTGACTGGGCAGAGGTATCACGTATCAGCGCCCCTGGAAAGAACAGGCACACTTATGAGACAGGCCCATGACATACAGCAGGAGTGTGTATGACTGTGTGTCCTGTATATAGGTGTGTGTTGTGTGTGTGTGTGGGCAGCTGCAGACAGGGCATGTATGTAGGAACATGGAGCCCTGTTTGTCGGTGTGGTGTCCAGCTGTATTAGCAGGTTAAGGATGTGGATGTGGTGAGCTGAGCCAGGCACAACATCAATATGGGGAAGCTTCTGGCACTTTCTAATGCACACACATACTCACATACACACACACACGCGGTAGTAGAAGTCCATTAGCACCGGCTTAATGTGTGTTGGATGTTGTTATATTGCGCTAAACAAGCACATGATTCCTTCTGGGAGGCTGTAAAGGTGGCAACATATTAAAGGAATGGACCAATTCCTGCTAAAGTTAAGGGTACAGTGTCACAAGCACACTGTAATAAAGAACAGCAGAGAAGAGACCTTTTATAATGGCTTGATCTTTACACTTTCGCTCTCACGCTGTGCACGTACACACACACACACACACACACACCCTGAGCATACACTAATCTACTTGAAGATGTATTCCGTGCAATTATGGACGTCACCTGGGGCAACGCAGGAACTTTTCCTCCCACTCCATCACTGTATTTTATCTTTTTTTACCTTTAAAGCCGTCCTATTCTTTATTCCACTGTATTATTCATGCCAAAAAGCAGAGACACCTACAGTAATTAGCCTGTATGGATTTAGCCATAATGTTTTTGCAGCCTCACTGCTTATCATGGGCCTCAGAGGGTCGTTTTCACCGTGTTGCGCTAATGACGACTATAGAGGTGGTGGAGCAAAGCACTGCAGGGGGGGGTTGGCTGCTCGTACTCTGCAATGCAGCGTGTCACCCCGACCCACCACCACCATCACCACCACCACCACCACCATCCCAACAAACCCAGCTAAGCTCCCCTCTAAATCAGTCCCGGTGCCTTTTCAATTACTGGGAGCAGCGTGGGTCTCTCACTAACTCTTTCTCTCAACCTCTAATAGCCCCATCTCTCGCTTTTTTATCCTCCTCACTCTGTCATTCCCTCCGTCTTGATTTCTCGCTCTGTCTCCCACCCTTGTCCTCTCCCTCTCTCTCTCTTTCCCCCTCATTTACCCTGCTCCTCTCTCGTCTCTCGCCTGTTCCATTTGTCTTACAGTGCATTTTCATTTTTATGGACTCCAATCACTCTTTGAGTTTTTTCTTCTTCCTCTTCCTACAAGCCCCCCCTTTTTTTTTTTTTTTTTACAGTGCGTCAGTGTCGGCGTCACCGTCTTTGGGCTTTTCCTCACCGGCGCCAGGCCTCCCTCTATTTACCCAGAAGAATAGGCTCATCCATCTTTGATTGTTGTGAAATATTACGGCGGTGTCACGACAACCAAGCCTCCCTGAACCTCATGCAATATTCAGAGGCGATGATATAAGATTCCTGCTAATGAAAAAAAACAGCAGGCAATACAAACAGCCCTTTAATAACGGCCTGGCAGAACAGCCTGCTCCCTATTGAGCTTCGGGAGAGTGCAGTCAGCTGGTGGTGGTGGTGGTGGTCAGAGAGAGAGCTGAGAGACACCGTAAATCAACGCCGGGGCCCCTAGGGGTGAAGGCACCCATGTACCTGTTTTTGCTACATGGGGGCCCACTTGCACCACGGGGCTTATCTACATAACAGCCACCATTATCAGCATTAATCTTTAGCATGGGAGTTTTACACCCAGTCATGCAAACCCTCCTTTGAAAAAATATATATTGTAAAGGCAGGGGGCGAGAGACAAAGTGATGGCGAGAGGGCCGGTTAAGCTTTATACGACCCCTGCTTGTGTTCTGGAAATTCCTCGCCTTCTGATGCACACACAACAAATGCATACACATGCAAAAAGCAAAATACGCCCACTCACATGTATGCACACACACATACTGCATGGGCAGGCGTGGTGGTGGTGGTGGGGCTTAGTGGCAGTGGATTGCATCAGCAGCTCTTCCGATGTGATAAAAAACCCGTAGAGAGAGAGAGAAAAAGAGAGAAAGATCAATGCAGAGGGACCAATCCAAAGAGACAGGAAAGAGATGCAGAAGGGGGAATGAGGAAAAACGGGGGAGGGAGGGAAAATAGAGGGATGGAAGGAGGGGGGGGGGAGGTTGTCAGAGAGAAGGAGCTGAGCTGGGATCCTCCTGCTAGGGATTTCCTCCCTCTGATGTATTTCCCCCCCTCTTTTTTTTTTTTTACCGCAACGTAATCTTTCCTGGGCTCATTGCATATTCCTTGCCAATACCCCAAGTGCTGCACCTCACCGCCTTCACTTCAAACACTACTACTACCACTGCTGCTGCTGCTTCTGCTGCAGACCTATACTGAGCCATCCGGCCCCATCCTGCCCCGCCTGCACAACAGCTCACTGCCAAAACCCCCTGCAGATTGACACCACCCTGACACTGGAGAGAGGGATGACGAGGGGGGAAAAGGGAAGGAGATATAAAAGAGTGAGAGAGGAGGGTGGGTATTGAAAAGGGGAGCCAGTCTTGCAGAGGCAATGCAGAGGCAAATACGATGCAAATGCAACATAATGCAGTGGTGCTGGGGGAGGCATTGCAGATGAGACACGGGCAAGGACATCTGAGGGAAAGGCTGTTATTCCGAGCCCCCATGGGCAACGAGGGATGATGCTTTGAAATGCACCTTTGACCTTGATGGATGACGTTTACTATGAATTACATATTAGTATGCAATAGAAATGTGCAACAATATAGCTGCAAATGAAGGGGAGAGAATGGCAAGAGCTCGCTTTGCAGTCCCAGAAGACAGATTTTGTTTGACATCCAAAATCCAACTTCTACCCCTCCCGCCTCCTATAAGCACGCACATAAACATTCATCAACTCCTGCACACACACACTCTTACAACATTCTACACACACACATGCCTAACTGTTCAATTATTCAATACCAATAACACGCAGCGTCTGAACAAAACACAAACGGCTCAAATGTACCATGACACAAAAGAAGTCATTACTTGCAAATAGGCGGGCGGAGGGGGTTTAGGTAAATGTAGACAAGGCAATCTACGGTGACGCAGTTTGGAGTAATACAATTTTCAGAGGTAATCTTGTTTCAAGTCTTGTTAGACAGCGTACAGCCGGAGAGCCACAACACCGTTCCCCTCCTCCTCCCTCGGCAGAACAAATCTGGAGAACGTTCCCTTAAATGTTGGCGTCCTCCTTTTCTGATTTAATAATTCAATAAAGCTAAACTTAAAAGCGTCTGCGCTCTCTCAAGGCTGCCGAGAACAATTCAATTAGCCAGACAACCGTGTTTTGACAGCCTGGTTTATGCTTAGATCCCTTATTTGTTCGGTGTGTTTGTATAACCCCTCAGCCCCAACCAGCTCTCTGTCAGTTCTCCCTGCATTGACAGTATATTAAGAGTGCCAAGAAAGCTGAGGCAACTAGCCGACTCAGACTTTTTCTGTCCTGCTGTGACGAGCCGTGGGCCACGATTTGTGCTGTGGGGGTAAAAAAAAGGAAAAAAAAACCTGCTGTCAAGGGGTAGTTGGAAGAGACAGCGAGGAGAAATGTGATGGGAATGGAGAGGCTCTGCATTTGTATAATATTGTATGTGAAAGGTGCTGACAGGCGACAGTGTGGGAAGGGCAGAGCATTCGTTCCCAGGATGGGTTGGTCAGCTAGCCGTCAGCGCGGGCTAATCCTGAGCTGTGTTGATTGACAGAGGGCCAACTGTCAGCAAGTGAAAAAGCCTTGTTCTCAACACCACACTAAGGCTTTTCTGCACAATAGCATCACCCCTGCAGGAACACGTGTCACATATGAAACCTAAGGCCCTGAAGCAGCAATGGGAGGTGACTATTTGCAGGTTAGGACGCGGCCAAGGCCTCAGATGACCCTGTATAGTACTCATAGTCTCAATCCAAAGATAAAGCTCTCAATAATTAGAAGATATTATGTATAGTTTATGATGATAATAACAACTTGCATTGTCCGTCAGCATCGACATATGCTGTATGGTGTTAGTTGAAGTTTAAAAGTGCATCTGCACAATGTATTATAATCTAATACAATAACATATGATACATACTGAATCTCATTTTGGGGAAACTTTTTATTGTTCCATGTTTCTAAATTGTGAACCAAGAACAAACGATTCTACAGCCATTGCTGGCAGCTCTGTAAAGACTGAGCTGACAGTGGTGCTTTGAGCTAATATCATGTGATTAAATGTAAAAAAAAAAAAGAAAAAGTCATAGTATAATATATCGTAAAAAATTTAATAAAAAATTCATAGTATAGTATGTCATTAAAATGTAAAAAAAAAAAGAGTATGGTATGCAATTAAAAAGTCATAGTATAGTATGTCATACACAAGTTGTGGTATGGGATGTAATTAAAATGTAAAAAAGTCATAGTATACAATGTCAAAAAAGTCATTACAAAATTCATAGTATTGTATGTCGTAAAAAAGTTTAAAAAGTTTTAGTATAGTATGTCGTAAAAAGTGATATTATAGTCATCAAAAAGTCATAGTACATGTCTTAAAAATAGCATTAAATAATCACAGCATTGTATGTCATAAAAATGTCAAAAAAGTCATAAATGGTAAAAAGCTTTATAGTATGTCATAAAAAAGTCAGAAAAATGTCATATCATAGTATATCATTAAAATGTCAAAAAAGTCATAGTATAGTTTATTGTAGAAAAATCATTAAAAATGTCACAGCATAGTACTGTATATCATAAAATATTAAAACAAAGTTATAGTACAGTATGTTGTAAAGAAAATCATTAACAAGTCACAGTATAGTATGTCATAAAAAAATCATTAAAATAAGTCATAGTATAGTAGGTCACAAAATGTCATTAAAAAAAGTAGTAATATAGTATGTCTTAATAAATGTTAAAAATAATCATAATGTGTTATGTCGTAAAAAGGCAATAGAAATGCTCCCAATCTCACATTTAGCACCTTCAAATAATTATCATCCAATATCAAAATGATCTTGTCTTGCAAAGATACTCGAGTCGCTTGCTTGCTGACCAAGTTTTGTTGCCTTTTTGTTGTTTTCATGGACAATCATGCAATTAATCGCGATTCCATATTTTAATCGATTGACAGCTCTACTAAAAACACCTTTCAATAAAATGCGTAGTTGAATCAATACTTTTCTGACACTGAGTAAATGCAAACTAAACATTTTAAGTATCACCATCGTAGGGTTTATAGCTAATGCATTGGATCACAATAGACTGCACAAGTGTATAGGCTACATAATAAAGTGGAAACCCTCACTTCATCTCAAAGCCTTACACAGAACAGAAAGATTTAAAAAAGAAAAAATATATATTGTAGCAGGATAATTAGATAGGCAAATTGAGCAACTAGCCTGTGGACATAGGGGAGCATTTAGCAAGAGTCATATTTCTCTCAGGAGTTGGTGGAGACCAAAACAGAGCTAAAGGGAGACTGAATATTGGACTTCCCACTGCTCTCAAGTGGCCCAAAAAATGAATACTGCTTTACAGACATTAAAATAGATTCAAAAGACCCAGTGAATGAGTTTAACTACTATTTTAGAATCTCTGATTCTACAATTAGAGAAACAAATTTATGAAAATGTATGCAGCAAGAAAGGTCAAAAGCTGATTCGGATACCAAATCCGATTCTTAAAAATAAGATACCTGAAAAAAATACACAAATCTTTGATTGTTTTGTCAAAATGACCTTGAAATGTCTATCCATCAAATTTCAAATGTGTTGCATTAACTAAGGAAGATTGGCAAACCCAGCTATTTGCTTTGAATAGCATAGAACTGTATTAAGGCCTTATGCATATGAAAGCGAATGTGTGTCTGTACATGCAACCGCAGAGACAGGGCTGGAAAGCAGCACTGTCCTCTCCGCCGTGTCCACCCACACAGAGGCCTAGTCACCAGGTGGGCGGCTGGCAGTCCACTCTCATTGGCCAGCTGAGGCCGCCTGTCCACTAGAAACAGCGAGAGTATGGTTTCCCCAGCCAAAAGAAGATGATTTCCATCTCTTCATCTCCCCACACAAATGTACCCCTGCCGCAGTGATGAGCAGGGGCTGATTCAGAACAGAGAATTACCTTGATATAAATAGTTATGCCATCATCCTCCTTTGATGAGCCTTTCGCCGAGGATTTAAAGCGATGGTTAAGAATTCCGAGAAAATGTATGAGTCACCGTTGCGCTTGGGAGGCCTGTCAGACCGTGGCTTATTCTTACGTCGTTCAAGCAAATGGAAACGGGCGCGGTTAATGTAAATGGAAGTCAATGGGGCTAAAAACGATCAGCAAAAACAGCATTAAAAACACCTCCTTAAGTTGTTTACATTGTATTAAATAAATGCCTTTGGTTGGACAGAAAGTGAATAATCCGACTTTTACCACCCTGGACACTCCTCTGAAAACTTCATTCGTGAAGAACTGAAAATGAGAGAGGCATCCTTGTCCATGTGTTTAGTAAGTGATAATATACAGCGAGCCGGTCATTGTTGTGAAATAAATCCCAACAGGGTTGTCTTGCATCGCTCTGAGGGGTTTATTTCACAACAATGACTCGCTAGCTGTACATTATCACACTTATTACACAGCTACTTACTTAAAGGTCCCATATTATAAAAAAAGTGAGATTTTCATGTTTTTTTTATTATAAAGCAGGCTTAAGTCATATATAAATACTGTGAAAGTATCGAAACACTCAATCCACAGGGAAATACACACAGCCCGTATTCAGAAACTCTGCATTTGAAACAAGCTGTAAGGATTTCTGTCCATTTGTGATGTCACGAATATACAATATTTAGACCCTTGACACAATTTTAAACGTAAATATTCTAAATGTGTGCCAGTTTATTCCTGGTTGCAGTGTATGCGAATGACATCAGCTGACAGGAAGTACACATGGACCCAAGCTGTTGCCTATCAACGCAATTCTGTTGCAATTCTGTTGCAATTCCGTCAAAATGCACTAAAACGGAGCGTTTCAGACAGAGGGTAAATACAGGCATATTCAGGCTGACAGTATGAGGAAAATAATGTGTTTTTTTAACATTACAGCATGTAAACATGTTCTAGTAGAAACACAAAATACAAGTATGAACCTGAGCATAATATGGGACCTTTAAGAAATCAGTAATTTGACACAAAAATGGCCCGCACAGTCTGACATCAGAGCTGCGCCCATAGCAACGGTCTCCTATAAAGAAATAACAGACCATAGAATGCTGATTGACCAATCAGAATCGAATATTCAACAAAGCCGTGTAATAATACTGCATAACATACAGCGCTATATCATAAATGTATCCTCAAACAGAGTGGTTTCAAAGTAGAGCTTGCCTGTCTTTTTTATTTATACTCTGTATTTTCTGCGAAAGTCAAATACATGTTTTTTTCATTTTCATTTAGTCCTTTTCATGAATTTTAAAATGCATCGTGGTCTGCTGTTTGAGCAGCCGACTGAAGTCCTTGAGCAGAGTGCTTCTGTCTGTTCCACTGTCTAGACAAAAGGAAACCTCTTTAATCAATTCAAGTCTTCCAATCTCTTAGTCTTCATTCTTTTTTTATTCATTGCTGAGTAACACTGTCCTGTTTTGTTGTTATGTAATGCTCAGTTGATATTATTTTGTCATTCCTAGTATTCAATCTATTGACATAAAACCTGATCAAAAAGGTGTAGCGATTCAGTTTCTAGACAATTTGACACCATACATAACACCATACTTTGGTCATTAAACCCTCCCTGATGTACAGCCTCGTGCTGAATGTAGTCAGTCACTTCTTCATCCCTTTCCTCGCCCTTTCTCTCCCACTACAATTTCTCTCTAATTACTGCCTGGCAAACTAATGAGGAGGATTCTTTCGTTAAATACAAACAGCAGCCTGGCCCTTAATTAGCAGCCTATCTGGCTTGTTTTTTGAAAACACTGTGGCAGCGAGTAGAGCATCTAATAAAGGCCCAGTCCTAGCTGACATCGAGACAAATAAAGGCCTTGCCACCCAACATCGAAATGGTTCGGGGAAATCATCCAATGTGGTTGGGCGTTTATTGTTTAATGTGTATCGGAGACCTCGCCTTGCTCAATACATCATTGTTTGCTGGAAAGGGAGAGGAAGAGAGACAAAGTTAATGGTGTAAATGGCTTGTTCCAGGTTCTCAAATGAGCTCCTTCCATCTACAAATGTCATTACATCTTGGAGTTTAATGGAGAGATATGATGGTCAAAACTAAGACAAGAATATGACCCAAGATTTGGAAGTATTCTTGAGGCCTGATCAGTACAGCAAAGAGAGAGGATAAGGAAAAGGAAAACAGGAAAAGGTCAGAATCATTTTATAATGTTTTTTTTTTTTTTTCTTGGGATAGTTTTCATTTGTATTAAGTGGTTTTAGAGTCTCCTTGGGGATGGAAAATAAACTTTTCGCCATTGTTATGCCTCTGCGCCAGTGACAGCCGTGGCCAGAGACATTATTTTTTCAGGTTGTCCGTCCATTCTCGTGAAATCTCAAGAACGCCTGGAGGGAATTTCTTGAATTTGGAATTTGGCACAAACATCCAACTTGGACTCAAGGATGAACTGATTGGATTTTGGTGGCCATAAGTCAAGAATTGATATGCTAATTATGACAATTTCACACAAATGTCTGGTATGATAAAATGATGAAGTGATGACATTTTGGACAGACATGGATGTAGACTGCAACTTGAGTGGTTGGTGGATACATACAGGTGTTCTAGTTATGCATGCGTTATGTTTTCGGATTGTCCATCTGACCCATTCTTGTGAACGCAATATCTCAGGAACGCCTGGAGGTCATTTCTTCAAATTTGGCACAAAAGTCCACTTGGACTCGAGGATGAACTGATCAGATTTTGGTGGTCAAAGATCACTGTGACCTCCCAAAACATGTTTTAGGCCACAACTCAATAATTCATGTGCTAACTATGACAAGTCACACACATTTCTAATCGGATAAAATGATGAAGTGATGACATTTTGGACAGACATGGATGTAAACTGCAACTTGACTGGTTGTGGAGGCATACACCCACCCGCATTGATTAAAATCTTTGAAAAAACTGACCTTTGATTGGCCAAAGTCTCCCATCACCGGCAAAAACTGTTAAAGCCTGAAAACAGAGCCACGAGGAGGTGCAGAAGTCTAGTTATCTCTCAGGACACTTGAATAACAATATGCTGAAAGGTTATTATGGCATTTTTGCCCAATGACGCCAAAAATATTCTGCCTACTGCCGCTGTAACCAATGCTTTTTCTTCATACGAGAGGCTATACAAAAGCATCAAAGCATACTTTAATAAAGTGCTCAAAGCCAACTGGATAGTAATGGAGCTGCTGTGTTTAGTGTCAAGAGCCCAATCTAAGCAGACAAAGGTCTGAGCCAATGAAGCCAGTCCAGTGCTAATGGAGGGTCATGAGCTAAACACACAGAGGCACGGCTTGTTGAACTAAAAATATCTTTTTATTCTACATTCCTCTGGGTTAATAAAGAGTTGCATTTTAAGTACACATCTCACTCGTCTCATCCCCCCCTCACCTCCTACAGCTACTGAGCTGAGTGCCTGACATATGGGGAGCAATGAAAGAAATGCACTTCATCAAGGGTTACTGAGGAGACCCACGGGGGACTTTGAAGAACCTGAGACGACGGCAGTGGCCCGCTGAAACTCGCCACCACCGGCAGAGGCGTCTTCAGTTTCCGCCGGAGCACCTGTAGGCGCCCTCTCCGACGACGGCCAATCACAAACAGCTCGGCGGCGCCGGCTGGCAAATGACAGACGGCCAAGGATCAATCGGTCGGGCGAGGGCAGCGGGTAGCGGCCCGCTGAAGTCACAAAAGCAAAATTTGAGGAAGCTGAATGGGCCGCTAATGAGACATTGGATCCTAAATGATAACAGAATGTTTATGAGAGGTCACCTGAGATGGCTGATGAATAATAGAGCGGCTGTAGCCTGGTGAGGGCAGGTGAACTCAGCGGGCTGTGGTTAGAGCTCAGCTCCGGGCCGGAGCAACTCCAGGCCAACATTTAGAGGCTCACGGTTGGCCTCAGGAGAGGGGCATCAAGTGAGAGGGGCAAACAAAGGCCAACAGGCACGGAGCCCGGGCCAGCACGAGGCACCGAGCAGGTCCAGGTCACCGACACAGAACAGTGATAATGAGACCCAACAGTATAGTGAGCAGCAGTTGATTCAGGTATTGAAGCTCTGCACTTTTTGGTAGTGATTGAAATGTGTTCATAGCACCAAATATTCTCATATATTGTCATGTACAAAAGCTTGCATTAAAATCTTCACTTCATTCATCAGATAGCTCCTGATTTTAATAAAATAATACATACAAAAATACACTTTTATTTAGGTTAAAGTAGGTTAAAGCAGTAAAGTTAATTGTGTTTAGACAGTATCTAACATTTATGTGTTTCGGTTTTGTTTGGTTAAAAAAAAAACATTTTCCATTTATATTCCATATATAAATATATGAATTAGCAATGCATTCATATTTCTATTCATTTTGATATAAGTAGTGATATAAGTGATATAGTGATAAGTATAAAAAAAGTTCTAACACTACCTACCATAGACAGCAGACGAACACACTTTATTTCTATTGAGCAATAAATAGTCAATTTATTGATTGACTGGAAAATAATCTCTAACAACTTTGATAACTGACTAATTAAGCAAAAATGCCAAAAATTCTCTGGTTCCAGCTTCTAACATGTGAATATTTTCTGTTTTTCTTAGTATTCTGTGACAGTTAGTTGCAGCCCGTTATTGATTATCTATCTAATTTTTGATACATTTTGTAATAATTGAGTCTATATAATGTTAGACAGTATAGAGATCATTATTATTCCACAGCCGATGTGATGTCTTTGAATCCTTGTTTTGTCTGACCAACAGTCTGAAGGCCTTTGCACACAAAGTATGTATTTTTCTTCTTATTATTAATCTTTTTTTAATCCATTATCCGATAAAAATCTTTAAGCACAGAAACCTTGCACACTGAGTCCAGTTCGTTTTATAGTCTATTCCTTGCAAAAATTCGCAATATGAGACAAAACTGAATTAATTACGTGGGTGCGATGGATAGTGCTAGTCCCAAACGGGGCTAATGACTGAATGACATTAGCAAGAAGCTATCGTTTATCTGCCTAGAGCACAATCACTACTGTCTAATCTTTCGTGCATTCTTTGTTTTGCGATAATCCCTGATTCCAAACTGTTCTGCAATCACCTGCTATAATCTATCTTTAAATTCCGCATCTCGGTATTCTTTACTTTGTTTGTTGTAAAGTGCTTTGTGCTGGGAGACAAAGTGAATGTTCTTTAGAGGCCATTTTGGATGATGACGTTTGAACGGATGGTGGCTCTGCGTGGCCAAACAACCCTCTTTTGGCTTTTGAAGGATGCGAAAAAAACACAGAAAATCTAACCTGCTCCGAAAACTTTAATGACGGACTAAAAGTTTCAGAACCTTTGTGTGTAAACGTGATTGTGACACAACGTGAGGTCGTATTTATTTTGAAACGTGCGACGATTCCGGACGAAAAATACAGACTTGATGTGCAAATGCCTTAAAACTTAAAAGTTTTTCAATTTATAATGATATAAAAGAGAAAACCAGCCACATTTTTGATTGATAGATGATTTACAAAACCAATTTGGTTATCAAATCGGTTCATTTTCTGCCAATAACCGAGTACTCTCGCCACTACGAAAACACGTTCACACTCATATTCACACCTATTTGAAATTTAGTTTCCAATTCATCTCACCTGCTTGACTAATTTCCTGTAGAAAACCTGACACCTGGAGGAAACCCACGTGAACATGGGGAGAACATGCAAGCTCCACACAGAAAGGCCCCGTTGCGGTTTGAACCCGGACCTTCTTGCCATGAAGCAAACCTGTAACACAGCTACAGCTTTTGATAACAGCAGTGATAAGCAGGTATTCATTTGGGTGTTGAAGACCAGCTGGAACGTTCTGGTGATGCTGCCGTTCACCCCGACCTGATGAAAACATTAACGAGGGCAGGTGTACTCTTAATAACCCCACTGGAAAATCCGGCTCTGAACCTTATTGGAAGTGCTCGCTCATATTATTATTATTATTCCATAATAAGGCATAGTTACATCAGACTGTGTACAGTTATAATCGCCTCAGAAGCAGAGCAAAATGTGCTGCTATAAAAAGCCTATTGGAATGATTTGGACTCGAAAATGGTTGGATGATAGTGAATTCCATTAGTGCCTCCCCTCTCTTTTCTCTGCATCTTGTAGTCTCTCTCTTTCCCTCCCTCTCTGGCCCATTAAAGGATGCATCCATTTCACAATAAAAGCCCTTTTTTTCCCTCTCCCTGCATTAGCTCGCCGACAGATAAGGGGGGGGGGGGACAGAACGTTTCCTTATAAAGAAGACGCAGACACGTCAGCCTATTCATTTCCGCTTTAAACATGTATGTGCATGGATGGGTCAGGTAGAAGGAGTGGGGGGGAGGGAGGGTCCGCGTTTCGCTCCGAGGGCGCTCTGTCTTTATGTATGTTCCAGCGCGTGGTCTGCGGGGCTTAACAACGCACCCCTGGGCATCGCTGACGCTCAATGAAGCCAGCGCATAAAGACAGAGCGAGCCTGCTCCTCTGCCTGCCCTCCTTCTGAGGGTTACATAAGAATGGAAGATGCAGGCATACCGGCGCTGTAGCAGCCGGGAGGTGAAAGTAGGCCTGTTAAGCCAAAGGGGTGATAGTTGTGTGTGTGTGTGGATGTTTGAGAGGACCATGTGAGGGGGAAAAAAAAACAGCCAGAAGCAGTGGGCTGGGCTGAGGCAAATGGAGCCACTGCTGGACAGGAATTTCTATTTACTTATTCATAAATAGAGAGCTCAAGGGCTGGTTTTCAACACATTCACATTCTTTTTTTTTTTTTTTAAATGTAAAGCAGAAATAATAACACACGTGTAGGTTAGAAATAAATCCGGTAAAAGGTGAAGTGTAGATCACATAGTCACCAGTGTCTTCTCAGTGTCACACGAACTGATCTCAACAGAGACAAGAACACACACACTTGCATGCAAAATGTAAAAGCTCCATCTTGATTGACAGGACCTCCCCCGGCTCTCCACGACGCCAAAAGGTGAACCTGCAAATGAAACATTGATTCACCTCAGCGGTGCACATGAAGCCCGTGTCGCCCGCCACCCCCCCCCGCCCCCCCCGCCTCCACCTGACCGCCCCTCTAGCAGCCCCTGTGGAACGACACGAGGCTTTTACCAAAGACAAGAGGACCTCTTGAATATTCATGTTGCCAGCACTGCTGGAGACGCAACGGAATTCGCTGAGATCAGCGCCGAGAAATCCCCATTGTGCGGAAACACACGAGCACACCCGTGCAGTACAGTATGCGTGTGGTGGTGGTGGTAGTGGTGCTTCTCTCTCTCTCTCTCTCTCTCTCTCTCTCTCTCTCTCTCTCTCTCCTTCTATATTTCCCTGTCTTTCTCTGACATCCCGCCCTGCCCACGCACATCCAAATGTCGAAAACGCACGCACATGCACACGCACGGACTTGAATCCACCTACATGCTTTCATGTTTACACGGTCTGGCCGGTGAACGCTGTGAACCACATCTTCACTTTCCCTTCACGAGGTCCTTCGTCCACTTTGTCATAATTCAGCAGCTGCCCAGCATATGAGTTGGTTGATATTCAAAATGTGTAAGTGAATTATTTGTGATGAATCCATATCCGGACAGCTGCCTCTCTTTCGCATTACCGGCCTATCAAGCGCACACATGCTAGAATTGCGATGAGCTCGACCTCTAGCACAGCCGTAATGAATTGATTTGTTAAGGCATCATCACAGCACTTTGGACAAATTCACACCGTGTTCTCGCTTTTGCGTTCATGAGTCAGTGCTTCACGCCGTGTCCTCGGATGGCTCCGCCGCCACGTGTTCAACACCTGCCTTTCGACTTGGCAGTTTTTGCGAGTTGCTACAGTAGCTTCGACAGTACAGAGGCAGAGGCTCCTGACGCTAAACGGAGATGACAGCCAATCTGATGTCAGCTTTGGAGAGCTGTGACGAGGCCGAGCCTATGGGCCCAGACAGTGACAAGCACCCCTCGTATTACTGCTGTACTCTGTGATCCCCTGGCAGTGTTGCTCAGCTCACAGCTGTGCATTTGATGTGGCGTTTTGAGTGAAATGTGGGTGACACGGGCACAAGTTGCAGTCAATTTTGGAAATCGATGATGCGCTGTGTGTAGCTTCCCATTACACTAATCGGTTCATCTAAAATATATTTTGTGGCAGCACGGCTCAGAGAATAGATTCAACTGGACATGAAAGTAAATAAAAGCGTTCTTCCTATCATTATTTTCAAACTGAAGCAAGTCTTTACATCTGGGTTAGTGTATCTTTTGGTCATTTGACTTTCCTTTCACAAATGGATATTAAAAAACAAAGAAATTGGTGGTTATTTGATTTTTCGTTTTAAAATACAAAAAAGAATATTGAAATACAAGACGTTTTTCTTTATCGTGGTCAAAAAAGGATGAACTAAACTTAAAAAATGGGTTGATTTTGATTTTCTATTTCTAAAAACAAAAAAATTTAATTAGAAGAAGACAAAAAAACTAAAAAAAACGCCCCGTTTTTTCATAATCTGCGCCCGGAAGTTGCCATTTTCAAAGTAAGAGCGCGTATGATGAGGATGGTGCTGAGTATGAGAGAAAAAGAAGCACGGTGCTGCTGTGTAACTGAAGGTGATGGACATGGATCGGTACGTAGTTTTTTGAAACAATAAAAGAGTGCGTCTCAGGGAAGAAGACAGAAAAACTATTAGTCCTCATACGCGCTCTTACTTTGTAAATGGCAACTTCTGGTCGCAGAATACGAAAAAAATGGGGCGTTTTTTTTCGTTTCTGTCTTCTAGTGATTTTATTTTTTATTTTTTAGAAATAGAAAAAAAAAAAAAAAAAAAATCAACCCTTTTTTTTTAAGTTTAGTTCATCCTTTTTTGACCCAGATAAAAAAACGCTTTTTATTTTTATATTAATTTTTGTATTTTAAAACGAAAATCAAATAACCACAATTTTTTGTTTTTTAGTATCGGTTTGTGAAAGGAAAAATCAAATGACCAAACGATACACTGACCCATCTGCTGCTCTAACAGTTTGTTTGGTTGTTTGGTGCTACTGGGAAAAAAAATATTAATTTTCAGCAGTGTTGGCAACAGTTTGCATCACTGTAAGTGAACGAAGTAGAGCTGAAACAATCAGTTGATTAATCTGCAACTATTAATCAACAAGAGTCTGCAGCCACGCTAGCAGCTTTGTGAGGCTGCACTTAGGCACATGCAGCTGTGCTTTGGCAACATGCTAACCCTAACATGCTCACTACCAACATGCTGATGTTCAGCAAGTACAATGTTTACTACGTTTGCCATTAGTTTATTATGTTCACATGCTGGCATTTGCTAATTAGCACTAAACATAAAGCGTAGCTGAGGCTGATGGCAACGTCATTAGTTTTGCAGGCATTTGGACATAAACCAAAGAGGATGTGCTGCATTTCTTCATCTTATGAGAAGGTAAATTGAATACTTTTGAGGTTTAGACTGTTGGTTGGGCAAAACGAGTCATTCAGGAAATCGTGATGGGCATTTTTCACAATTTTCTGACATTGTTTTCTCATTAATCAAGAAAATAATCGGCAGACCTCATCTGAAAGATGATGCTCATATACATAGATAAAAACAGACAGACACATTGTCATATACAAGATGATTAGTTACCTGTTGCGCCCAGAGTAACAAAGCAGTTTTTTGCTGTTGATTTTTCGCCGTCCAGTCTGAATGAGTCACATTTATAATGTTACATTTTTTGCGGGAAAGGGAAAAGTTCAACGGCATATTTAGTTAACATTGGTAGCATGCTAGCTGTGTAACAAAGAGTGCATATATAGTGGTACGTCCTTTAACAAAATAGTTCACAATACTAAGTAAGTAATTTGTAATTCGAGGAGGAGTTTTGCAAACACATCGGAGATCACGGAGGTTCCCATAGGAATGAATTAACATCCGGTTGACTCATATACGTACACAGAGCTATGTGGGAACAAGGTGTAAGGCCAACATCAGTGGAAAACATACAAAGATGATGATGGGCGGTACGATTCTGAGGCCCTACATTTCTTCACTGTAACTGTTGTGCATATCTGTAGCCAACTGATTACATTTCTTGAAAAGTATTCCAATGGGGCAAGTGCTACGGCCACAGCTATTTGAATCATTCCTCTTAGGGAAGAACTGCCCTGTAAGAAGCTCTTTGGTGTTAACCTATATGCCAATGCATGTGTGGTAAACCCTAAATGTTTTCCTGGGATTTCAGTAAGGAGGAAAGACACTGGTGATTGACAATGCACACAAACACATATTCAACGTATGGCTGTCAAAGTTAACGCGATAATAACATGTTAACGCAAATTCATTTTAATGCCACTAATTTCTTTCTAATGCATTAATGCTTAATCAATCTTTCGGCGGTTGTAGCAGGTTCCATTTTAAAGCTAGAGTGAAGATACTGGTATTATGATGAATCTGGAAAACCTAAGGAATCCATTGGTACCAATCATGTCATACTAGCTTGTTGCAAAGTAGGCTAAATAATGCTCCAAACTTACGCAAAATTTTGGCAAGGAAAAACTGGCATTGCCATTTTCAAAGGGGTCCCTTGACCTCTGACCTCAAGATATGTGAATGAAAATGGGTTCTATGGGTACCCATGAGTTAATTCAACAATAAATATATACATACATTTGCATAAAGCAAGCATATTTGCCCACTACCATGTTGATAAAAGTATTAAATACAAATCTCCCTTCAAGGTACATTTTGAACAAATTAAAAAATGTGATTAATTTGCAATTAATCGCGATTAACTACGGCCAATCATTCAGTTAATCGCGATTAAGTATTTTAATCAATAAGACAGCCCTAATTTCAAGGTCACTGGTTTAATATTATCTTCTTAATATTTTCTTTCATGGCATTTCACATTGCAGAAGTTGTTATATCACGGGCAGATGCCACATTGCTGGTTGCTACACGTCCCAATGAAAACCAAAAATACACACATCTCAGAAGAAAAAAACACATGTCATATGCTATTAGCTCAGTGGGTATTAAGAGTTGCAGCGGTAGAGCTTTATTAAAATTGGAACATCACATCAATATTTTAAAATGCTAACCTATCTATAGCAACAAGAGGTGGTCCTGAATCCTGAAAGTCCTTTCCTCTACAAGCCATGTTTTCAGTCAGTGAATTGTGAGGTGCTGTTTATTATTACTGTTGCTCGTCACATCATAAAAAAAATTAACAAAAGGTAGGGCGATTTTGGGAAGGCAAATGTGCATGATGTTCATTGAAGGTAAAACAATTAAAAAACCAAGTAAAGGCTTCATTTATAAATGTAACATGTACAGAGGGGACTAGGATTGAAGAGTGAAAGAGAGTGTAAGAGAGAAAAAGTGATGTAACATTAAACAGGCAGTTGGAGAGGAGGGAGCACAACACGCAGAAAGGAGACACAGATTGTACTTTAAAATGTGGGGTCGTCCCCTGATGAATTCAAGCTTCCCGTCTGCTTCCTTCCTTCTTTGCACTCAGCCCCACTGCAGTTTCACCTTTTAAACTTGCCCTCCAGCTTAAGGGAATCAAGGACGCTTCAGCTCCTTTCAATGCTGAGCCTCCCATGAGCCTCAAACATTACTCTCCTCCTTTTTTTTCTGGAAGGTTCCTTGCAAGAAGTGCACAATTAACAATATGTTTAATTATAATCACAATATACTTTATTCTTTATTCATAATTGACTTTAATGTATCTATTAATGTGGTGAATAACATCAACAAGACTAAGAGTCTACATGCTATGCTAATCTGTGAGGCTGTACTTGGGCACGGTGGTGCTTTGAGCTAAATGCTAACATCAGCATGCTAACATGCTAACATAGCATTGTTGCACGGAGAATGTGTATTTTTCGGGGCCTTGGAACAGTGGCTGTTTTTGGAGTAACGGACTGTCAGACAAATGGGATTTTTTTTTGGTCCGATGGGAAGTTTTTTCGGGACTGGCCATAACAGCTAATGTTAACGCTAGCATCACATTTAGGGTCCGATTAGTTTATGTATTGTGTAGTTAACATTAGCCCCTTTGACATTCTCTGTCTCGATAGCTTTTTGTTGTATTGAAGTGACACAGCACTATTTAGGAGGAAACTCGTTGCGAAAATGGAACACAGCAAGACGGATAATTCGCACCGGACCTGGTGTGAACAGTTGTCATTCCCGCACCGCATTTTCGCAACGCACTGGTGAGAAACGGCTTTTAGACTGTTTAAATGTTGTATCTTCAAGGATAGCAGTGGGGGGGTAACCATCTTAGAATAATGGGTAAACCCAAGTCGTAATAATGGGAGTTTTTCCTACTCTTCCAAAAGCACGACATCCTCTTTGTCCTCGAGTCTAGACTGACGGACATGATGATTTGGTGTATGACATAACCACACATGAAGTGTACACAAGGTAAAAAGTCACCTGAAGGGATCTCAGATTCAGTAAACATATTTATGAATTATGAGAAAGAAGTGCATTGAGTGATATCATTGTGACCCATCAGAGTAAAGTGTTGGGTAAAAGCACCCTGAGGCGGCAATCTTTCCCGTCTTTAGACATGGTTGGTTTCAGATGTTGCTTACGCCCCCTCCCCCCTCTTTCACTTGCATCCCAGTGGTCTTTGCTGTTCATCAAAAGCCCTGTGTGAGCGTGTGCATCAGAGTCAAGTACGCCATTATGACGAGTGGTACTTTAGATTATCTGAACTGCAGGTCTTTCTACGTTTTAAATGCAAAGTTAATGAGCAGGGGTGTCTATATGGGTACCTTTACATGCGTATATTAGACATAAAAGGAATTCCAGTAGTGAAATGCGGTAGCTGTGACTGCATGTGTTTGTCCACACACACACACTCACTCACTCAGAAGCCAAGCAGGTCAAACAGTAAACCACCCAGGCCAGATAAGAGGCAGAAAACAGTCTCATTAAGGCTGGCCTACCTCCAACCTCCCCATTCCCTTTTCTTTCCGTATCCAAACACTAAAAAAACAACTAGCTTTATAACTTGTCAAAGGGCGCCACTTAAGTTTTTTTTTTTTCATGCCTGAAAATGAGTAGAGCAAGGGAATTCCTCAGAGGAAAATACTTTCACAAACCCAGAAGATGAAACAGAGAGAAACAGAGTACCTGTCGACACGATGTGCTCTGTCAGCATCCTGTCAACAGCGCACAGCCAATTAGGACTGCAGCCAAATGGCTGGGTGAGCTTTCTGCTTCTCACTCCACTGATTCTGCGTCCGGCACAAACATACACAACCTGACATGCACGTACACACATGCAGTAAACAAGGCCGGCGCACATTAAAGTCTACGTTCAAATGAAACATGTATGCCTGTGTTCACACACACACACACATATATATATATATATATATATATATATATGCACACATTTTTATACAGTAAACAAACACAACCTGCATCCCGAACTGAAGGAAGCCTGTGTCTAAATGTTGATGCAGGAGAATCGCCCTCACTACCAAGTCTCTGTAGTCTCTTATCCTGTCGCTGATGTCAGTTGGCCATTTGACTACATTTCCATATTGAGCCTGCACTGAGCACTTGAGGCTGAGCCTGCAAGAGGCGAATAAGGTGTGTTTATCTGTTTGGGGGGGGATGATGCTGAACTCGATACCTTCCGTATGTAAAATCATTACTACAGTGCTGCCTCTGGCTGGGGGAGCCCATCCAGACTATGATCCAGACACACAAATTCAGAGAGAGGAGGGCATAAACACACACACACACAAACAAACATTACCCTCGTCTGCCGCTGCCATGCTACAGTGGTTCCCGGGACTACTTTGCATATCAGACCTGACATAATGAGGAGATACTGTACGGTGTCTGAGGACAGTGGGTGTGGAGGCTGGAAGGTGATACTGCCACCTCGTCTGGTCAGCTAAATAAACCTGACACATACAGGCCTGCCAGCGTGTTGGAGCGCCTCAGTTTCAAGCTTACGTGTCAAAAAGAGTTATAACTCCAGAAAACAAAGACCACAGCTCTATTAGTGATAGGAATTAACTCTAAAAGGGAAGCAGAGGTGATCGTTTTTAAGTTTTAGGCAAAGACGAGTGTTTAAGAGTTCTAATATCACAACATAGGTCGGACACAAACATCCGTTCAAATGTCATCAATATCTGCTGCTACAATATTGCACTGTTTGAATTAGGAATACTAATGATGGATACACATTATAACCCATGTTCTATGAGCACTATCTCTGAAACAGGCCTCTAACAGCTTGGCCACTTGTCTCTGCGTTTAAAATTTGCATGTAGGCAAGTAGAACTCGCCAGGTGCCAACCAAACTACTTGGCAAAAGCGCAAGAGGGTGCAGTATCCTACACCAAGTGACAAACAAGGCGGCACCAACTGCTTATTGAGTAGTACTTAACAATGTTAAATGGTACACCTCACCTGCCTGTACTGCAGGAGATTTTGGAGACTGGGCAAAAAGGAAGTCTGGTCTGAGATCCTGCAGAAAGGACAGAGGGATAGCTGGCTGGCAGCAACTGTGAATGTGGCCATTCACAGGTCATTTAAACCAGTATCAATATCTTAACAGGTAAAACCTGATAAAAATGCAGGGCCACAATCTAGATGCTAACATACAGATGTCTTCCGACAGATGTTCCACTGAGCAAGGCTGTCTTGTTGAGCGTACACAGACAGCCAAGGGGGTCCTTCCATGATACCTTTGCATAGGCAATGGGTGAGCCTTAGGGGTTTTACCAACAACACTATCCGCAGAGTAGAAAAAAAGTGCCGCAAAGTGCATATCATGCCAAGGCTCACACAGGCTATGGACGGTGCAATTTTTCATGTTTCCTGTTGGGTTGAGAGTAAAAAGCACCCGACACTGAGCCCTCCTGTACCTAAACATACTCTAAAGATTTGTTGAAGTTTCTATCTGAAGGTAGCTCCTCCTCAAGTCCCCTCGACTAAGCATGCAGTTTAGGTGGTACGAAAGGGCACACAGCTTATTCAGCCTCTTGGCTGTTGTCAGAGCACACGGCAATGCTGTCTTGATGGATAACAGCTTTAGAGGCAACTGCCCAGTGGGTATAAACTGGCACAATTTGTACTGAGGGGCAGAAGAGTGTACCACAGGATGCAGCCGCCTGCCTTCGTCAAATTCAGTAGAGGGTGGTTAAAAATAAACTCCCTCCAAAACCCTGACAGGAAGAGATCACTGATGCATACACCTTAATAGTGGAATGTGACAGAACAGATTGGGTAGCTCTCTGGGTCAACTCCCTCTCCTCACACCACTTCTAAAAGCCCAGCCATTTTGCCTTGTAGACAGACTTCGCTGCATTCTGGGATTTTTCTCCATCACTACTGGAGTCAATCCTCCCCAGTATTGGGGATTTCAGCTTGCATTAGCAGGGATACCTCAGCATATCTTTCGACTGTTGCTCAGTCATGTCCCATGAGCAATCATACCTATTCCCAAGGGTGGATGATGCCGAGTGATATGGGAGAAGGTGTTCGGCTTTGAGGCATGACAATCAAGGCTGTCACTGTTCTGCTGTACTTCATTCCTTGAACTGACTCAAGAAGAGCCATTTTCCTGACTTTGAGGTTATTGCGGTTACCAAAAAAGTCTGTCAGGACAGAGCTGGGCACCTATGAAGACCTCGCTATCCCACTGCTGTAGGGTATCATGCAGTGCTAGACCTGAGATACTCCAACAATAGTTTGGGATGTGACAGCAAAAAAAATTACAAATGTAATTTCGGCCAGTTATCTGAACGGGTTCTGTTACTGAAACAAAAGACTTTTACTGTTGTTTGAGACAGACCAAAAACTGTCAAGTTGCTAACCGCAATCGCAGACTTGATATCAAGGAAGATACTGTATGAGGATATTCCATCTTTTGTCCTTCGTTCTCCTCGCAGAAGGTACTGTTTGAACACAGGTGAGAGGCCAGGGGTACGTCGCAGATGCCAAGACACTATGGCAATGAATGCACTATCAAGTGGATGAATGCCATGGCAGAGCACGTCCTGTTCACTTGTGTAAAGATAGGAAGCTGGAGACAGAACTTGATGGGGAGCAATCTAGCCAGGAATTAGTGGTGTCATGTACAGGAGCCGAGAAGTCCTGAGAACAACTGCTACACACGGCTGTGATGTCCTTACCACTCCATCATGTGATGACACTGGAAATGGTCAAACCATTGCTTGCACTTCATTGAAAAGAGGGCTTGGATGTTGGCACAAGATGCTGGCAGAAGCATACTCAGGGGAAGCATCATTGTGTCTCTGATTGGTTCTGAATATCTGTATTGTGCTTTGGTTGTAATGGTAACAAACAGCATGCTAAGTGTTTCACAACTAGCTATGCCTAAAGATAAGACAGACCTTTTGGTAACCTAGAGTCGGATTGAGATTTTTTTTTTCTCCTGCTTAAGGCCTTTAAACACAGGGGGTGTGACGAATAAACAACATGAAAATGCAAAATACTCGCCTACGAATATTATATGTCTATGGTGGAAGGAGTGGATCTGGTCTGCGCTGCATTTGTCAAGGTTGAAAGGAGTGATAAAGTTTGCCGTCTTGGTTCGGACTATGGAGCCTCCGCGTTGTTGTTTCATGAATATAGGCACAACCAGTGATGTAGGAGAGGGTATACGTGGGTACATGGACTATACCCACTTCTTTTTCTGTCGGTTTACAGTATACCCACGTATCAGCCAAGAAGCCATTGGAATATATAGGAGAGTATACCCACTTCCTCCTCTGTAGCCTACCCATCTCTACCTAGTAGTACACCCCCCTTATCAACGACCACTACATCACTGGGCGCAACTCAAGCCGTTCCGCACAACGTGATCGTCTGATGCCTTTATTTGCAGTGCAAAAACTAAGAAAATCAACTTTGTTCTGAAGAAAAAGTATGTTGCTTTTTCGCCTCATAACACTTCAAAAAAATATATTGACGTGCAAATTAATTTGTGTAAAGGCCTTTACTGTCAATCACGAGTACCATCTTAAGTTGACTAATGCACCTGTTACCCAAAACATTATCGTTATCATTATGACACATTTAGTTATGCTTGAGTTTCCCCAAAAGTGAATCACTTGTCTTTGCTTGACAAATGGAACAATTTATCAAATAGAGACATTTCTGCTGAGGGATAACATGCATAGGAAATAAATGGGCAACTAAAATCCAAAATGTACAGGCATTCTATTAGGTGTGGTTGTCTTCCCACTGCTTTGTCCTACTTGCAACCACTCTGAAACCATTTTCAATCAGCCAGCTTCACGTGATATAGATTATTATGTAAATGTAGAATATGTACAGCATCAATGCTCTGACCTCGTCACAGGTATATAAAATGTTACTGATACAATAGGCCGCAACTAAACTTATTTTCAGACTTGCAGTAAAAATCTGTTTGTTTTCAGTGTGGAAGGCAAATCAATCGTATCTTTAAAGAAGTATCAACTTGATGCAAAAAGAGACAGTATGAGATGGATAAACGACTATACTCTGAATACAAACGGTTAAATCTAGGCCACTGACACACCTAGATAGGTGGCACCAGGCTCATTTAGAACACAGGTCCACTTGAATCCACTTCACTCTCGCCTCTCCTCGTAATCCTGATGATGAGCAGCTTGCCTCATCCCTTTGATGTTAACTTATGGATGTATGCATTCGACATTCTCTTACACAATCAGCATCAAAGGTACACGCCCACGCACAGGCCCCGGCACACACAGCGCATGCATGCATGCACAAAAGAGACCTCCTTGTACACACATCTCGCTCTCTCGAAAAGTTGCAGCGATGCACACGCACATGCATCACAGAGGGGCAGGGATATAAGTAATTTAGCACAGTGTGACACTTTCACGGTCTAATTAGCCCCAGTGTTGCAGTAAACACGTCCCAATGACCCTCCAGTTCTGGTTACTCATTAAGTATAGATGGGGCTGAAGACGGCCAGAACCTTGGGACCAAGTATCCAGATTTCAACCACCATCATTAGACGGAAACCAAACAAGGAAACCCTTTCCTTTGCGGTTAAGAGAGGTCCATTTCTGACCATATTCACACATACACGAGTGGCATGCGCAATGGTGTGTGCACGTTGACAGGAGTGTGTGATGCCGACTCAAGGAAAGCTCTAGAGAGATGCTGCATGGTGTGTAGAGAAGACAGACAGTTCTGTTGCTTGCTTGCTTGCTGCTGCTGCCTTTGACGCGGTGATGGGGATTTTCCTCTTTCTCGCTCTCCCTCTCTCTGTTGCGGTAGCAGACGTGGCCAGCGAGCTGTGATCAAACTGTGCCTTCATCCCTTCTCTCTCGCTCTCTCTCTCTCTCATCAGCTGGAGGGCTTCAGCAGCAGGGTGCCCCAGATTCACAGACCACCTCCCTCCTCCCATCTAGTGCAGAGGCTGATTCCTCTCCACTGTGGAGCACTACTGACACCTTCTGGCCAGGGAAACGGCATACAACGTTGAGGAAGTACAAGGAAGGCCTTTTTGGTGGATTTTGAGATACACTCTCTTTCATGAAATTCATGGTGTTGACCTATAGTGTGACCATTATGGTGCATGTCCACAGCCTCCGTCCTATCCACGCTTCCAATTCATTGTCTCTGTAAGCAGCCGTGAAATGCATTCTGGTAGCTTGGTGGTGCGATTCCAGAGAGATGGGGCCATCACGTTGGCCGCTCCTCATTTGCATAAAGTTGAGATCTGAGGCTACTTTATGCAAATCAGAGGCGTCCGGTGCGACTCGCCACCTCTGGAAACTCCCTACAAACTTTTAAACTAACCATTATTGATCCAAAATAAAGACAGATTCTGCAAACTGCTTGGCTTATTTCTCGCATAAAATGTTTTCAGAAACACATTTCGGTGAACTATTTCCGTGACATAAGAGAAGAAAGTTTCGAAACGAGTCTCCGTGTTGGTTCTGGTGTGAAATCTGGGAGCAGCAGCCCACGAGGGAAAGTGTTCGTCCAATCAGGTGCCTGATGTCTAGTGGCAGCCCATCAAGCGTCCAATGCTAGGAAGCGAGGCGATCCCTCGCCCCTGTGGTCATGCCATTAGGGCTGGGTATCTGTACGCGATACCTTTATGGTATCAACCGACATAATCCAGTACCAAGTAGTACAGAAACGTCTCCAGTCGAACAATACCTGCAATCGATCGAAAAAAATGACTATTTTCAGAGCATGTGAGCGGACTGGAGCGTGAGCAAGCGTGGAGTGTGAGTGGAAGGATTTTGGATGGATCGCAGAACGGATTTTTGAAAAAGATGGAGCGTCGCGTTATCCCATCCCTAATTTCACTCCGGTACCGCTCATACCATGGGTTCGAAGCATGTCCCAGCGAGCCCCACAAGAATGCATTTATGTATTGCGCACAGCGGCTGTGTAGGATTTCTTTCACTTGACTAGTGTGATCTAAACATCTCCAACAACTCCAGAGCTGCAGGTCAGTTGATTTCAATTCTTGAGAATTGTTTGAATGGCAAATAATATTTATTTAAATCACCAGTTTTGGTTCTAAAGCTCTACCCAAAAAGGGGAAATTCAACCAATTACCCTTTCAATTGATTCCTTTGAATTTCCGGCTGCACTGCCGTATCGGATCAATATTCCCAATAGATCAATCAAAGGTTGAAGTGGTTCCGCATGAGGCGCCCTGCACATGCCCGAGGCCAGGCAGATGGGCAGTGAGGGGGGAGGGGGAGCAAGAAAATGGTACATCAGCGTAGATCCCTGAATCAATACCAGTATGTGGAATTAATCTAGTGAGTGTCCCTCTGGCAGAAATAAGTGACTGAGAGGTTGAACAGCACAGCAGACCCAAAGAGCCATTATCAAATAGGACTAGCTCAGCATGTTTCTCCCAAATAAGCTACTTTTTTTTGTTTGAGGGATGTAGCCAGGGTTCAGCGAACCTCGGGGGTGACTTTGGGTTGAGCACTGTCAGGGACTTTCTCCCTTTGTGCACTGGAGTATTATATAAGATTGTATCTGGGCTTTTTTTTGTGCATGCTAGGCCAAATCCAATATATATATATATTTTATTTTATCCAAAGCTCTTAAATCCAAGAAAAGGAAATTAGCTTGACTCAAGCTGAGCAGTGCATGTTGATACTGTAATCACCTAACTGCACAGACGCTTCCATTTTTTGCTTACAATGCAGGCAGAAAGTATACAGTAGAGACACCATTCCACTCCAGTTGAGACTATAAAAGGATAAAGAATTGTTTATGTGCTGGTTTGACTCTCTTCGAATGATACAAACAAAATCTTTAATCAGCTGTACATGCGTTGGCACAATGTCACATGATTTTCGTCTTACCAAATGAACCAAAATGCATAAAAAGGTAGAAACAAAGCAGAAACAAAACTATCAAATGTTCTACTCAGTGGATGCCCCATCGGGCTTCACAGACACTTTATGTTTTTGACATAATGTTGCAAGCACCTCTCTTTACAATACTGTTGGCGGGTAATACTTTGAAATATGAATGCAATGCTGAAAATAGAAAGCACCGTAAACACAACACAAAGCGAGATCCCCCTTCATCGAATCAAGCATAATTTACACGTATGCAGATGATGTGATCGGACGGATTGTACAAAAAAAATCCCTTCATCTTGCTTTGTCATTGTACAGTTAATATATCAACGTTGAGGAACATTTTTACCGACAGGACGGAGGAAGACAACAGGGAATAGAGAAAGAGAAGTGAAAACTGAGAGGGAGGAACACAGACAAAACAGAAGAAAGGACGGAGAATGGGAAATACTTTGGATTTTTTTTTTTAGGGGACATTTACACTGCAGGACTTAACCAGCTATTTCAATCATAGCACACACAAAATGGGCTGAATAAAGACCAACAAAAAACTGAAAAATGGCACTATGAATTACAAAATTTGAGGCTTTTCTATGAGTCCACCACCACAGGCGAAGATGCAGTTCATACTTGTGGAGTAGAGCAACTTTAAGCCTGGTTCTTGCTTCAATGTTAAGCTCTACGGTAGGCAATATGTGACGGATGGCAACATGATAAGAGACGGAGGGTAGAATCACAGTGACGTAAAGATGAAACACACATTATCATCTCTATATACAGGGGCACCTCCCGTTACTGTATGCTTAGAATACAGTCATAAGTTCATCTTAGTGCATGGGGCTGGCCTCGGGTTGAACTGAGAACGTAGTGCTGTGAAAATGACACTAAAACATCAAGAGATTATTAAGTACAGCAGCTCCCCAAGAGGGTTTCGACAACACCCCGGGGGAGTTCTTGAAGAATAGGTTCAACTCATTATTTTCACAATATAATAATTTTACTCAAAATTGATTAATCATTCTTCATCTCCGTCCATATTGACACGTGTGCAATTTTTTTTTTTTTTAACTAAAGAAATATTTCCTCAAACAGGGGGTTCCTAATACAGATTTATTAGGCCCCTATGAAGAATGAAATTCAAGTCTAACCCGGTGCGTCCGCAGAGGCAAATCAAACACCCTGCTGACGCCAATCCTCACCTGCATGAGGAGTCACTTGGTCATTGACCCGCTTCAGTCCTCTTGGTGCTAATGCAGTACAGAGTAAGGCTTCACTGCATTGGTATTGATAGTCCAGGACAGTCTTGTCTCAGAAAGGCACGCGACTGAGCTCCGCGGTTTTCAAAGTTCGCTACTGCTCCGGCTCCTTGTCCTTCGTTTTTTTTGTTTTTTTTTAGCAGCACTTTGCATTGATCTCCGTTCCAGAGAAAATGACACTTTGTGACCTTGTCAAGAATATCCACATACGTACATATTTACAGAGAAGATCGTCTCCTTAGACTTCAGTTGATATTTGTTTTGTTCGTTTTTTTTGTTACTTATACACATAGAGGGTGAAGTGAGGTGTGTGTGTGTGTGTGACTGTACATATGGCAAGAATGTAGAAAGATACCACACGGGAAAAGGAGACAAAACAAAACACAGATGATGACCTGTCAGCCTGTATGTGTGTGTGTGTGTGTTAAAGTGTGTTTTTACGAGTGCTTGATAGTGTATTTGCCTTTCTGCAGCTGGACGATGTAGAGCTTTGACTTGGTGCCGTCCAGTCTCTTGAACCACACCTCGTCGTTGTTGATGGTGGTGATGATTGCACTGAAAGACACAAACATGCAGCAACATCAATTCCCCCGATCCTCACAATCAACACATGACATCACTGTAAGGCAGAAGTCACCACGGTCACACATCATCATCATCATCATGCATTCAGAGTAGAGGGGAAATTAAGCAGAAGTGCTGAAGAGATATTAACTGCACTAACAGATTTAAACTAAAGAGAATTCGGGAAGTTTTTACAGAGAAGAGGAGTAATACTTTCTAAAGGGCTGTGTAACATGAACTTTTGAGTGATTAACAGGAACTATTTGCCTATGTTTAGGTCCTTTGTAGTCTAACTGAAATAGTGTAGCACTTTGTACCTTTCTGGTAGGGCTGCACGATTTTGGAAAAATATGTAATTGCGATTATTTTGACTGATAATGCAATTGTGATATTAAAGGGAATGATAACGTTTACATCATTATTCTCACTTTCATTAAAATATTTATGGTGTGATTTTTGCAGGGTTCTATACCAAACAAAGATGTTTTCTTAAATCTGTAGATTATGATGTGTAGGCAAGGCCAACAAGGCCTTTAACAAATATTACGCCTCCTGCGATTTGAAAATTGATGTTGAGATTTTGATAAAATTTCCAATTAATTGTGCAGTCCTGTATACTTTCTGGTGTGCAGTGAAGGCGGATGACAAATTACTTGTACAGGTAAATTAGATCAATTAATGAAATAGGCACTGTAAATTGGCCTCAGACGTGCAAAAGGTTTGCACATAATGGCGGCTAATCTTTGACAGACGTCTGACGGAACGTCACCACAGTTGAACTGATAGAAAGCATGATGTCTTTCTTAAGATTGATTACTTATTTTTGTTATCTAAGATCTTCCTGGAGCTGTTTTACCATCACCCACAATTTATTGAATTTTTTTTTTTTTCTTTTTAAAATTGCATAGTTTTAAGTCAAAAACCTTCAAATTTTCTTGGAGGACTCCCAAACCCAGTATCTCCTAGTATCTCCTAGGAAAGCACTTTAACTATTAACACTATGAGTAAATATAAAAACACACCATCTTAACCCTATAATGTTCCAGTTATATTGTTCCATTATAGCCCTACCATAGGAGATACATATCCCAAGTATAATAATAGCAATAAAACCACAGCTGATTATGACTGACACAGTATAACATGCTTAAATAAATAACATATAAATAAATATGAGCAAGAGATTGCTGACACCGGTCGATACACACGCCAACATGTGAATAAGGGGAGTAGTGGCACTTATTTTTTTTCCACTTCAAGCACTATCCATGCATGTTGTTCAGTGAAGTTGAGATCTGGTGAAGGAAACTACATTTTAATGGTCACAGACTGTAAGGTATGCTCTCCTGTACGGATGTCCAGATCCCCGTACTGCAGCTCTGCCCGTTCATAGCAGCCGCCTGTTTTCGTTTGTGTCACCACTCAAGCAGTGCTGAGGGAGAGGAGTGGTGTGCAATGAAAACAACAATGCACACCCACTACTATTCACCGAGCATCCCGTTCGGACGACACGCGGGGCACGATGTTGAATCACGATCATTCAGCCTGATACTCACAGTGTCTCTCTTTGTTTAAATCCATGCACAGTCATTTCCATTACAAATGAATCCACCACGTGACCGCTGCGTCTCAGTCATGCAGACTCACACGATGTGTCAGAAACACCAAGTTGTGCAGATGAGTACACACACATCATTTAGCGCCACAACTCGCAACCAAAATCATTGCTCCCTCTGGTTACACACACAGACACAACACACACACACACACACACACACACACACACACACACACCTAGTCGGGTACTCGTCCTTCCTGTTGATACAGATGGCCTGTCCCCTGCAGTACCACTGGTTGTCATAGAAAAGCCGACCGTCCTCGAAGCGCGCCACATGGTGATGTCTGTCAGGCTTGACTGCAGCAGGGACTGGAGGGAGAGGAGGACAAAGGAGACAGTGTAAAGAAATACAGCACAAAACAGAAAAAAAAGGCAGACAGAGAAGGACAAAGACGGGAACAATTGTCTCCTTTTCAACCATGAACTTGACTACTGTCAGCTGAAAGTATTGAATCAGCCCCTCCCGTGTAACTGCGAGTCGATCGCTGCACTCAACCAGGTATTGACTGTAACCAAGGACGGAAAGAAACTCTTACCGTCCACCTTCACCCTGTGTGGCCCCAGTGATGCCATCGCCTGTGGGGGGAGGACACAGACACAACTAAAAGGTCAAATCACAAACACCAAGCGACTACTTTAAAACTCCGTTTCCAAAATACCTTTCTTATCGCGGTCCAGTCTTCGAGAATATCAAGATCTTGCAGCATGTAAACAATATAAGGCCGTAATGGAGCGGTTAAGGACAAACGTACAGTTTAAGTGGCAGGAAACATCTGTCTTAACAGCACGTCAATGGAGTGCGGCAGTGAAAATGTGGTGCAGGAGATGAACGATGGGAGGAATAAGGCGAGGACAGAACAAAAGGAAAAGGATATCAGAGACAACGACGGGCTTCTTCTTCTTGACGGGGCAGAACGGGTCTTTCTTCTTGTTTTTCCGTGAGTGCAATCCATCATTCCACAACTCTGGAAAGCAAAGAGGACAGATTATAGAGAGGAAAAAAACACCATCCTTCCGTAGGATAGTCCGTTCATATTTCAATCGGTTTTATAGATTATAAGTGCAAACTTTGCATCTTGTCGGTTAATATACTCGATGGGGGACAAAACCTGCCAGAATAAAAAAAAGAATAAATAATGAATAAATAAATAAATATATAAATATGTCATTAAATATATCAATAAATACATAAATGTCATTAAATATTGCAAATATATTATATATATATATTATTGTACTATATATTCAAATTAAATGTAGCCATTAATTGATAAAATGTGACATAAATTGATATTTCTGTTTAAATTTACTTCTTTTACTGCTTTTATTAATTTTTAAACGTATTTATTTATTTTTTATTTATCTAGTTTTGCATTTATATCTATTTATTCATTTATTTTTGCACTTATTTTTTTAATCTATTTTATATTTATTTTAAAATGTTTTTTATATTATTTATGTATTTATTTATGCACGATTTTCACCCCCTATTTATTTATGTATTCTTTTCTTTATTCATTTATTTACATGCATTTCTGCCTCATTATGCAAATGAGGGGCTGTCACTCAGCGTGTGTCATGGGATCATTAATACCTACTAATTGTGCTCTGTATCTGAGGTCAGTTAGCACTTGTACCAAAGAATTAATTGACAGGTTTGTCAGTGGACAGATTCGAATTTTGATAAATTAATTGTCTTACTTACTGTTCAATGAAAATACCAAACATTTACCAAATACTGCTGAACAAAATGACTGTGAGGAATGCTTTTCTCTATTTCACAACAATAATAAAGTGACTACAGTGGCTTTTGGGGCCAGGATGTGACTGTGAGCCCCAGTTGGTACCTGAGGTAATGTCAATACTGTGTCGGTCTTCCTCCAATCTTCTTATCTTCTCCTCCAGTTCACTCTGCACCGTGTCAAACAGCAGCAGCTTCTCACTCTGGGAGACAGAAACAACATACACTGGTTGGTCTTGGTTAGACTGGGGTTCAATTCAGTCTGTTTAGATAGTGGATACTGTGGCAAAAACCCAAACAACCAAAACTACAGTGGATATCCTACATTGTAGAGGCAGTAATCTATTTGAACAAAATGTGTTTGACATGGAAAATACAAACCTAACCCCCACATAAGACTCATTTGTTGACCTCTCACCTCCCAGTGTTGGCAGGCAGCCTGGATCTCGCACTCGTACTTGTTCTTCACCGATTCCAAGCACAGCTCCCTGTAGATCCCTGTAACAAGCATTTCAACATTAAATCAGTCTGAGGCAGCCAGCAGTAAAGATTTGAGCCTTTAACCTACAAAAACATAGTTTTTTTTTTTTTTTTTTTATCATTTTGTAGCTTCCAAGTAGTGTTCCTTCTGTTTTCAAATCCAAACATTCAACATTTTGGTCCAAGTACTGTATGTATGTTTTAGTGTCAAAATACTATCTTCCAAGACCTTCTAAAAACTTTTTTCCCCACATGATCGGGTATAGGTTTCTGCATGATGATGATGATGCTACATACAAACACTGATCAGCCATAACATTAGCACAGCACGGGCACCCTGACCGGTCTGCAGCTACTCTGCCCCGTACGCAACAAACTGTGATGCACTGTGTGTTCTGACACCTTTCTATCGGAACCAGCATTCACTTTTTCAGCAATTTAAGCTACAGTAGTTCTTCTATTGGATTGGATAACACGGGAAAACCTTCGCTCCCCACGTGCATCAGTGAGCCTCGGGTCTGACCCTGTTCACCGGTTAACCTTCCTTTGATCACTTTTGGCAGGTCCTGACCACTGCAGACCGGGAACATCCCACAAGCTGCAGTTTTGGAGATGCTCTGACCCAGTCGTCTAGCCTTCACTATTTGGCCCTTGTCAAAGTCGCTCACATCTTTACGCTTGCCCATTTTTTTCTGCTTCCAACACAAAGTTTAAAATGTTCACTTGCTGTCTAATATATCCCCCCCACTGCCAGGTGCCATGGTAACGAGATAATCAATGTTATTCACTTCACCTGTCAGTGGTCTTAACGTTATGGCTGATCGGTGTATATCCTTATCAATAGTCAGTGTATTATCTACAGTAACTTAGATGGCAGTCGGCATGCACCCACTTTGGAGAAGCAGACAGGAGTACCAGCACGGAAGTTAAGCAATATACTGCTGTGGACGCCACGTTAGTTTGGATGCGAAAGTCACACAATAACAAACTAATAGATCGAGGCAGAGCAGTAACTGTCCTGTTCTGTGAGGTAAAATTGCTGTCTTTGTCAAAGGAGTCTGGTGGCTTTGGAGAGAGTGATATAAAGGCCTCAGTCCCCCGTCGAAAAGGGCTGTCTGACGGCAAGGTAAAGCGGTGAAAGTATTCTAAATATAGTGTACACTTAAACTGATATTGATTTTTTTAGGTGGCTAAAATACATTTCTCCGCTGCTCCCGCCCACAGACGCTTTACCTTCGCTGTCAGACAGCCCTTTCCGACGGGGAAGTGAAGCCGTTATATCATTCTCTTCAAAGACTCCATTTACACAAAACAGTAATTGTACCTTGCAGAACACAGGAGTACACAACTCCACTTAAAAAAATCCAAACTAAACTTTTCAGTTATTTTGAAACTAAGCACAGCTAACGTTGACTCAGCTAATTATCACATTATCACCCTTTGCTTTTGCCATAATAACGCAAAGTAAGTAACGCATCCTAACTCACTGTCATAGTTGGCTGACATGTAAAGTCAAATTTAAATATTGAAGTACATTACAGCAAAGCCTGTAATGTTACATTGACCCACCGGCAACTTTGGTCCTTATCTGCATGTTCTCCTGCAAGTTGGCTAGAGGTTCCAGGTACTCTTGGGCACAGCCAGCCATCACCTCCTGCAGCTTGATGTCCACCTGGCTCAAGCGCTCCTTGTACAACCTGAAAAGTGGAAAATAAGGAGGAAAGGAACAATTCAATCAGTTCACAAGCTGGCTCGGGAAACTCCAGCGTCATTTCAGCATCACAGTGAGCAATCTCAAAACAGTGGTAATAAATAAGACATGTGAATTAAACTCAACAGGTATCTAGAAAGTGTAGGCTATGAGGAAAAGCAGAATAAAAGACTGTTTCAAAAAGAATCCGATTTCCCAACTCTGGTGTGCAGAATAGCAAAATAATGTCTGGTGGGCTAACATGCCTGAAGGTTTGATTTGTTGTTAGTTAATGTGTCTGAATAATCCCATGAGGGATGGGTTAAGTAAATGACCAGACACAAAAATAAATCATTCATTTATACATACATATGAATGGATGGGGCGGCTGTGGCTCAGAGGGTAGAGCCGGAAGGTCGGTGGGTCACATGTCGATGTGTCCTTGAGCAAGATACTTAACCCCAAATTGCTCCCGAAGGCATAGCCATCGGCGTGTGAATGAGTATTTAGATTAGATCCTGATGGGCAAAGTTGGCACCTTAGCAGCCTCTGCCATCAGTGTGTGAATGGGTGAATGCTGACATGTAGCTTTGAGTGGTCAGAAGACTAGAAAAGTATAAATGCAAGTCTATTAACCATTTTACCATACAAGAAATTGACTAGTGGCTGATGTGGATTTATCACCCAGATTAACACCTGTTTTTACTGTGTCTTTATGGAGAACATGACTGATCATCACTTAGAGACACAGTATCCCAAGCAAACAAATGACAAGCATCTCAGAGTCTCTGGCACAGACCTTAATAAATTTCAACATGAAGCACACTGTTGATTGAGACCAGACGGCAGCAGCAGGTGAAGGATGTACTGTGTTTGGGAACAACATGTGAAGGGACTTACTGCTCCTTCAGGTCAGTAAACTGTTTCTCCAGGGTGGTCATCTCATCCAGGCACTCCATCCTCCTCCTCTCACAGTCCTCATCATCCATCTCTGTTCACAGAAACACATGACAGCTTTGACATCACCTCCATAGCTAACAACTGGTACTGCTTCTCTTCTCATCCACCATCGTAACAGATATGCATATTCAGTTCATTCAGCAGTGGGTTGATATTTAAGGCCTGTTTGTTCCTACCCGAGCTGTCTCCATCTTCAGACACGGAGGAGCTCACCGTGTCCTCCTCGTCTGTGCTGCTGCCGTCCTGCTCTGGAAAGTCCACCTCCATTTCTTCGTGGTTGCTTTCTTTCTTCTCCCGGGAGTGAACCGGCATTGCGACTTCCAGACCAGCCGGTGTTAACGGGGGGTTAGAAGAGCTGTTCTTGAGTTTTTACCCCGAATAAAGAGGCAAATGTACCTCAGACAGCTAACCGGTGAGCTAGCCCGCATCTAGACAGCTGGTAACGCAAACATGGCTTCCGTCGGCCAATCACAGGAGGCTTTACTGAGTCCGTCCAATCAGATGTCGGTATGGGTAACTAATGGCTACGCAAAGACTTTAGGGACTTGTAGTTTCTTAAACTTTTTCTGATGCACTACTATTTGTGCAGGTATTCCAATACATGTTTTTCTCAGGGGTTTGGAAACATTATTATACTATATTATATTATATTATATTATATTATATTATATTATATTATATTATATTATATTAAATTATATTATATATTTCATTATATTATATTATATTATACTATAATATTTTATATTATATATATTATTTTATACTATATTATTATATTTCATTCTCACTGTGCAATATCATTTTCCACTTGTCCAATTTTGTTAATAGTCTGTTTATTGTCAATACTGTATATACTGCTCCTATTTTTATACTTCCTTCTATTTAAATGGTTCATATTTTTGTTACACTTTGTTTAGCTCTTTTTTTACTTTTTTAGCTGATCCATCTTGTTTTTTGCACTATCCCCTTTGCTGCTGTACACTGCAAATTTCCACACTGCGGGACTAATAAAGGAATATCTGATCTGATCTTATCTTATCTTATCTTAAACTGTAAATATAAGCTTGATTACCTGTTAATAGTTAGTCATAGTTCTTCATGAAGACCCCACAATGGACTATTTGACCCTTGACCTTCTGGAACAGGACTGCAAGGTATCTGTACCTGAATTCACTAGGCTAATTAATAACTGCCTGCCTGGATTATTTGTAAGACCCCTTCATTAGTGACTTATTATCATTTATTATTAACTACAGAAGATTTACTAAATTTCACTGATGACCTTATAGGGTCTGCATGCATGATTTATCAACATTTAACTGCAGCATTGATGGTTTATTATCAATTATTAATTACTGACATTTAGTTAGGCTATTTATTCCATCAATGACCATTAATGACTCAAAAGGCAGAGAATCTTTTCACAAACTGGCAACCCAAAATGTGTTGTTATTGCTTGGCTTATAACTGATCAATAAAGCATTGGTAAATGATTAATAACATTAAAGGTGCAGTGGGTAGGATCTGGTGGTATCTAGGGTGAGGTTGCAGATTGCAACCAACTGAAGCCTCTCCCGTGTGCTGTGTAAAAATGTGAATGGCCCTCCAGTTGTTGTAAAAGTAGAGTGCTTAAAGTATGTGTGTATGTGGGAAGTGAGTGGTGAAGCAGGAGAGAGAGAGAGAGAGAGAGAGAGAGAGAGAGAGAGAGAGAGAGGGCAGCGGCGACAGGAGCGAGTAACATTATCGACTCAGCTTTGTCCGTTCTGGACTACTGTAGAAACATGGCGGTGCAACATGAGCTGGGGCCACTAGACATACACAGCTCATTCTAAGGTAATAAAAACACAACAATTGTTATTTTCAGGTGATTATACTCTAAAGAAAACACACTATGCACTAATATTATATTATATTTCTGCCAATAGATTCCCCTAAATGTTATACACTGTTCCTTTAATAGAGCTATTAGTTACAACTCATTAATCATTTATAACAGCTTATTAAAAAGTGGTACCGTTCCATGGGTTATTGTCTTGGCAAATCAAGACTGAACCTTCAAAAAGACATAGCCCAGTGGTTCCCAAACTTCCACTGACACCAGCCTAAGGATGTTGGCAACTGAATAAACCTTTGCTTTTTACAGAAATACAAGATGTGGAAGTTGTATTCATACTAACAGATCTACAGGACACAATAAATACTGTTGCTATGGTGGAATGAACACAGTTAGGTAGCATACCCACAGAGGAAGAATCATATGTGCTGACTCATGAATGAGAGCGTGTGCCATCATCACAGTCGGGCGGGGAACTTTTTATTTGGCACTGGAAGCAGACAGGAGGTTTTCACAGTGATGGCAACCCTGTTAGAGCCGTTGAAGTGGTGCCAAAGAGCCCCTGCTAGCTGACTGGCAGATGATTCAAGAACCCCGGGGCTGAAGCTGTCACGGCTTGCTGCTTGACTCTTTTCTCATTCACCTGAGTGTCACTGATGGACAGACTGAGCAGTGGGTGGAGGCTGGAGTCGTGCTGCTGTCTACTGCTCTGATGGACAGTTGGAAGTGTGTTTGTATCAAATCAGTGGGTCTTTTGCTAGAAAACTATTGCAGCACTTCAGTTTAAAAACAAAAATAATATTTATTTTTCCAGCACAGAATTCTTGTTTGAGGGTTCAGTAGGTGTTCTAATAATCTAAAATCAGCAAATATCCAATTAGGTCGACTTTGTGTCTTTAAAGACGCTATTGATAACATTGATAACAATCAGCCACTAGATTCCATTGCATTTACTTCACAACAAGTGGTTGCCAGGCACTTACCGTCATTCTCCGTTTTTTCCACACTGACAACCCATAGATACCACGTGATACCAATGTTGTTTTACTATTGGCTCACAAGCCTTGTTAGAAGTGGCAACCAAACATCACATATCTTCCACAGAGATAAACAAAACATAAATTTTGGACTCGCCAAATTTTTTTTTAATGATTATTTCACAGTCATAACAATTTTTTCAGGAAAAGCCATTCTTTTATTCGCCACCTTTCTAAAGGCTCTGTGGATGTATTCTTTTTTTTTTTTAAATATTCGTCGACATAAACATGTTATCAATAAGACCTTTAAGTAAAATCTACTAAATGATCAACTGCATGTCAATGTCCCTTCACTAGTGACAGTTTGGACTAATGACTAGTGCTGGTTGCCCACAAAATTATTTGAAAGTATGCAAATTATATTATACAAATCATCTCACAATATATACATTTTTTAGGCTGTCAGAGATTTTGCCATACCATAGGTAATTATACTTTATTATTACACGGCTTTGTTGAATCCTCGATTCTGATTGGTCAATCACAGCGTTCTACGGTCTGTTATTTCTTTATAGCAGACCGTTGCTATGTATAACAAACCGTTGCTATGGGCGCAGTTCTGATGTCGGACTCTGGAAGACCGTTTTTGTGTCAAATTATTGATTTCTTAAGTAAGTAGCCGTGTAATAAGCGGGATAATGTACAGCTAGCGGGTTATTGTTGTGAAATAAACCCTAACAGGGCGATGCAAGACCCCTATTCTTTGCGTCAGGGTTTATTTCACAACAATGACCGACTCGCTGTACATTATCCCTTACATATCTCTTGGTATATTAAGCCATTGTTGCAAATGTAAATATCAAAAATAAATTGTATGATCAATGGAATAAGTTGTGTGATCAATGGAATAAATTGTATGATCAATGGAATAAAGTAGCCTGATTTGTCAGGTATTTATTTGCTAGATAGCCAAAAATATACTTTTTTTCTTCTTTTTTCCACATTTCCCACTCCTATTTATTTGTATCTTTCAAGAGTGTTAGTGCATTGTAAGGTCCTGCAATCCCATGAATCTGCAATTCACGTTGCAACCACAGGAGGGCGATAAAGGCCTTTGCTAGGTGGTGTAATGATAGCTTTTGTTTGAATCCATTCCTGAAAAGAGTGATTTATTGTGGTATTGAAACTGGGAGTATTCCTACTAATGGTAAAATAACAACTATAGGAAAAAAAAGGAACATGATTTATGAATCAATGACCAGATATATGAATAAAGGGATGAATGAAAGTACTTTAAATAGGAACATTGATGAAGACGTAATGAACAGAAAGGCTCGCTATATATGGATGCAATAAAAAGGCACAATGCTCTCATTAATATATTGCTCAATTTGAGTGACATATTGGTAAAAATGAACATTAAGCACACCAATGTGTGTTGTAATCATAAGACCAAGCAGGAAGCTGGAGTTTTAATCGTGACACGTGAGCTGACATAACAGACAGATGGCCTGCTTAGTTCTCACAAAATGCTCATGAGAATATTAAACAGTGTCAGATTTTGCTCAGTTGATTTGCGGTTTATCTCATAGCCTCACTGTTTCCATGGTGTGTAGTACGTTGCCAGTCACATCCATTCTCACACTGCTGTAAGTGTGTCAGGAAACTTTGCGGGTCTGATTTGTATTTAGGGCAGTACAGTGTGCTCGCAGAAAGTGTGAGTAGTGTGTCTTTGTGGTTTATTTCACAATACTGAGCTTTTTTGTTTCTCATCGTCTCATATGATCCAGAGTGGAGACTGCTGACACGAATGGACAGTCAATAAAGTTTGCACACAAAGGGAATGTAGGGAGGAACTCCAGAATGAGATGACAACCAAACAGTGAACCGCAGTTTATGTTCAACTGGCATGTTTTCCAAATCTCTTCCAATTTCACTATTTAAAGGTACAGTATGTAAGATTTGGCGCCATCTAGTGGTGTGGTTGCAGATTGCAACCAACTGAGTACCCCTCCGCTCACTCGTCGCTTTCCAAGACTATGGTAACGTGAGCCGCCAAGTGCAAAATCGTGGTACAGTGGCTGGCGGTACCACGATTTTGCACTCTGCGGCTCAAGTTACTGCAGCAAAGACTATAGAAGCAAAGAAACGAAACTCTGGTGTTTTTTTTTTACAGCTGCTGCAATGTTGGACTGATCGCTTATAAAAGGCTTATTATATCTATAATATTTTAACACTGTGTAATGTTCAACACAGACCATTTCAGTAGAATATGTCAATAGAATATAGGAATAACTTTGTTTTACTTTTGTACGGCACTTTTTAGTGGATGTTTTGCTGGCGTCAGGTAGTTGCTTTTAGTCCAAAATGGCGTAAGCGTACCTTTCCTGCTGGGTAATGGTGTTCCAATGGAATGAACAATTCACTTTCAGTTCTTGGCGATACACATTCTTTGACCGCAGTTTCATAAGCGTGTTGGAGAACTACGGTGGCCTTCAGGTAAAAAAGGCTAAATGCTCTCTCCAGAGCCAGTGTTTGGTTTGTCCGTTCTGGGCTACTGTAGAAACATGGTTGAGCAACCTGGCGGACTCCGTGAAGAGGACCCGCTCCCTAGATATGAAGGGCTCATTTTAAGCTAACAAAAACACAACGATTCTTAGTTTACGGTGATTATACACTAATGAAAACATAGTTATCAATATTATATTCCATTTCTGCCAATAGATCCTATGCTAGACATTGTTCCTTTAAAGCTGTGTTTCTGCACCCTGAACAGAAGTTCAGTGTTATTTGCATTTTTTAACTGCTTTGCATGCACACTCACTGTGATAACCATGTTTAATCAATGTAAATCTTTGACCTCAAACCATACTTGTGTACACAGACTGCACGTCCTACTTTTTTTCTTTTCTTCTGATATGATTTTAATCTTTCGAAAATCCTTTAACCTTTCAAACTGTTTCATATTGTTGAAATAATCTGTGTTCTTGGTGATCTATCTTTAACAACACCAAACGGTCAGATGATTGACTCAACTTTTGAAGATCAGGTAGAGATACAAGTGAAGACTTGATCTAACACTCGAAAAAATGACAATCAAAAAAGATGTTGAAGTAGGTTTCTGATGCTTTTATCTCATCTCCTTTGAACTACTGCAGCCTCAAAAGTCACCCTTGCATCTCCAGCTCTGTTCAATATGCAGCAGCAAGTATTTAAATTGGGGCCAAACAAAGTGTTTGTAAATTCCCAACATGAGCAGTCCTCCCCTGCTTACCACTATAACATTATATTCAAATTTTAATGATCATGTTCAACCTGTTTAACTCCCTAGTTGCTTTACAAGGCTCTTGGTTCTGCATGTGCACACAGCCTGACCTACTCCAGCCCTTGTGGCTCACGATTTCATAATCATCTTTAATCGCATGTTGATTTGTGTTTGTTTTAAGTGGTTGTTTTTCCTGTTTCCACTGGGGCAATGTTGACCTTTTCACATTGTGATTTCACACATTAAAAAAAAAACACAATATGATAATTAGCTTCAAAGAATAGTGGGGAAATACGCTTATTTGCATTTTTGCAGTAGCACCTCTAAAGCTTACTAATGTCGGAGACCGACGCACGGGGTACCCCTCTCTAACGTTACTTTTGGACTTTGTCAGGGACGGCGTGTCAATATACGCTCGGTACATGCACAGTGTACTTTCAAAATAAACTTCCATTTTCACAGGAAGTTAGGTTTAGGCAACACAGCCACTTAGTTAGGTTTAGGAAATGGTCGTGGTTGACGTTAACTTCACTGACTAGCGACTCACGTGACTAGCGGGACTTACGACACTAGTGAATCACATGACTAGCAACTCATGTGACTTGCAGAACTGACAATACTAATGACTCGTGACTAGGGACTTACGTGTCAAAAATAAGTCAACATAACTTTAAATTTCACACGAGCCATGAGCACTGGGGTGGCTGTGGCTCAGAGGGTAGAGAAGGTCGTCCCCCAATCGGAAGGTCGGTGGTTCGATCCCCGGCTGCTCCGGTCACATGTTGAAGTAGCTTCGAGCAAGACACTTAACCCCAAATTAGAGTATTTAAATTGGGGTCCTCTGCCATCAGTGGGTGAATGCTAATGTGTAGTGTAAAGTGCTTTGAGTGGTCGGAAGACTAGAAAAACGCTATATAAATACAAGTCCATTTACCATTTAATACTGGTCTCCTAGTTAAAAGTCCTGTTTGTCTGACCCGTCCACCACCCTTTCTGCCCTAAGTGGACACTGACGCTGTTAAAACTACGTCACCTGCTCTAACCGTCGAATAACGCCGTGGGTGGGTTTACATTGGAGTTAGTTGAAAGCCTGGTACGTCGCATACAGTCGCTAAAGCGCTCCTCCGTACATCAGGATCCGATACCGAGAGGCACTTAACAAGCGCCGGTACCTGACAAGTTGGGAGTGAGAACGGGTTGTTACAGCGTACACTACGCTGCATAATTGACAAAGTGCAGACGTTCTTCTGGAATGTTCCTCTCTAGTTGCGTTGAAGATGATGTCACGGCAGTTTCACGCTTGCGTGGATACCAGTTGAGATTCTCGCCTACATTGAGGGGGTACTATCCGTAGTGGAAAACAAAATAAGGAAAAAGACCTGCTACCAAAAGTGAGTTGAGTCGAGTCAAACCGCACCATGCAGTGGAAATAAGGCATAATCAACACGTTTTATCTAGTTAGTTTAATTTGTGAAAAACGTCTAGTTCTAGTTTTAAGCGGAGATAAGTGCTGGAACTATTTCTTGACAGGGCCATTCTCTGCTGATTGACCTCACAGTGATGACAATAAAACCACATATTTGGGGGTTTTACAAGGGGTTCTATGGGTACCCATGAGTCTCCCCTTTACAGACATGCCCACTTTATGATAATCACATGCAGTTTGGGGCAAGTCATAGTCAAGTCAGCACACTGACACACTGACAGCTGTTGTTGCCTGTTGGGCTGCAATTTACTATGTTATAATTTGTATGCTAAATGCAGTACCTGTGAGGGTTTCTGGACGATATTTGTCACTGTTTTGTGTTGTTAATTGATCTCCAATAATAAATATATACATACATTTGCATAAAGCAAGTATATTTGCCCACTGAAATGTTTTTGTAAATACTTGACAAATCTCCCTTTAAGTTGTATTTTGAGCAGATAAATAATGTGCAATTAATTTGTGATTAATCACAATTACATATTTTAATCGTTTGACAGCCTTAGTTTTTACCACTTTGATTTATTTGGACAGAGCCAGGCTAACTGTTTCCCTCTGTTTCCTGTCTTTATGTTAAGCTAAGCTAATCACCTGCTGGCTGTATAGCTTCATATTTACTGTACAAACATAAGAGTGGCATCCATCCTCTCATCTAAATTTGCAAGAAAGCAAAGAGTAGTAAAAGAATTTCCCAAAAAGTTGAACTGTTCCTTTAAAGAAATTCAGAAATCTCTGGCAAAATCTGCAAAGCTAGATACCACGAGGGGTTTTGTGTGATTTGGGTGAACTGACCTTTATGTTCTTTCAGACAGCTAGACTTAAACAACAACTCAGAACACGATAGTGACACGAAGACTGTGAGAGATGCCTGGTGGCAGTAGGGCAGTAGGACAACAGATCATATCGCGAACAATTAATCCCTCTGTGTGTGTGCGTGCGTGCGTGTGTGTGTGTGTGTGTGTGTGCGTATATCATCGTGGGAACACCTGGGGAGGGATATAAAGGTATAACCCCTTCCCCGAAAAACACCCACGCTTCCTCGAAAAAATATGCATTTGCACATTCAGCGCGAAACCGTGGCAACAAAGGGGAGGATCTCACTTTGAAAGTTGAAAGTTTCAATAGCCTCAGATCACTTTTTCAGAAGCTATAGTAAAAAAAAAAAAAAAAAAGATGCTGAAACACAATTTTCCCCACACAAAAATCTCATGACCATCACATGCCTCGTAAGCAAATAACAATGTTCTATTTACAGGTACAGAAATCTATGTGAATGGCGTCTTTGTTTGTTCTGGGAAACACCGGATTGATGACCTTCCTTGTACTTTTGTCTTTTGTCTACCACTGAATGAGATAATGGCATCAGGTCACCAGAATAAAGGTCACACACCCTATGATTTACATTCATGTCTTCTCCTCACAACACTATTAAAATCCTGTAAAATGCAATATGACAGGTGTCTACACCATGTAATTAACTGAGATAACAACCACCTGTATCTTTTCACATAGCACGGTTGTGGTGGAGTCCCTCTGACAAAGAAAACAGCCTGACTCATATCATTAAACAGCGAGCATGCCTACCCGTTTAATTAATACAAGCCATGGAAAACAGCCATGCGTGAACCTGTCACACTCAAATACTCCTCCTTACACCGAGCCACACATTGTGAAAACATAAAGTGGGTGTAGTTTGTGTAAACTCTGGGTGTAGAGCTGCTGTGTCACCGAGCCCACACAAGAAATGGACTGGTTGAGGTTCCATTGAGTGATTACTGTAACAATGGAGTGATAGCTTCCTTCTGAAACACTAAAGGAAGTTGTCATGAATGACATGCGCACATCTGGGAAGCTGAGGCTATTTTTAGACAGCTGAGCAAGCTGCGGATTGCTGATACAGACTGTATACTGGCATAAATGACGGATTCAAAATTAAATCATCATCTGCCTGTATGTCTCAAACCGCGTGACTCTTTTGAAATATGGGCTAAAAATAAATAAATAAAGTAAGGGAAACAAATAGTTCAACATTTTGGGAATCGGGCTTATGCTTTCTTTCCACGAGTTAGATAGAATCGATACCACTCTCATGTCTGTATGCTGAGCTCACATGAAAAAGGCCTATGAATGACATGATGATGCACAAGGCATTAAGCGTGCAATAAGAACGCCTTTCTTGCTTTTGTCGTGTCATTTGTTTGCCATGCAGTCTGTACTGAGTGCAATGTAAACACATCCGTGTGAATATGCTACACACAGAGCTAGTGACATAAAAAAAAAAATTGAGAAAGACCGCGGTGGGTGGAAAGGTGAAAAGGTCCAACAAACACACAACTTTAAAGAGACTGGTGTTTTATTTTGTAAGTTATGTTAGTGACGTTTGTTACATGATTTGTGACGTGTTTTCTTTACTTATGTTACATTGTTTCCGTATTTTACTTAGGTTACGTATTTTAAGCCCAACCATGATGTTTTTCCTAAACCTAACTGCGAATAGATTTGTTGCGTGGCGATGACACACAAATGACTCACGAAAAGCGGCGTGCAAATGACACGCAGAAAGCCTAAAATAAGTCCTCGTAATGTTGTGCTTTAAAGGCCCTCCAGTGAGTTAGCTGGCTCTCTGCGAAGTCAAAAAAAAACATGGGCTATCAGCAACTCTTAAGTTTTGTTACCACATTATATAACTTTTGTTTAATCTGTACACAGACAGATACAAGTGAGACACAGGTTTGTCAGTATGATAATCGTGAAATTAGAGCCAGGAGTCTATTAGCTTTAGCAAAGCTTATAAACTGGAAGCAGGCAGAAACAGCTAGCATGGCTCTCTTCAAACGTTAGCAGTATACCCAACATGTTCTCATCACAACTCGTCACATACTGACACTTTATTAGACCCCTTGCAACACATTCTCATCAGTAGGCAACCTCCGGTTCTGAAAAGTGAAGCCTATGTGGAATTGCCTTAAACTTGCATTCTTTCTAATAACCAGCAGGGGGCGACTCCTCTGGTTGCAAAAAGAAGTCCGACTGTATAGAGGTCACTTGATTTATTACCTCAGTAAACATTGTAAACATGCGTTTATGGTCTCAATCACTAGTTTCAAGTTTATGGTCAAAATTCAAAATTATGGTCCTATTTAGAGTAAAATAGACCATAAGTATGCTTTAGAATGTGGCTACCTTGTGATTGACAGGTCACTACCATGGCATTGTCCAGTCTGGGAGTTGTCCGTGTTTTCGTCTTAGAACTTTAAACCTTTCACAGTGTGTTTTCAGTTCATGAAAGTCCACTGTAACATTTTGATCACCTAAAAATGTCTTATTTAGCGTTAGGCTGTACTTCGCTCCACCCTCTCATGTCACTTCTGGTTGCAAAATGCCAAGGTGGCGACGGCCAAAATGCTGAACTGGAGGCTTCAAAACGGCAGTCCACAAACCAATGGGTGACGTCACAGTGACTACGTCCATTTTTTATATAGCCTACAGTCGGTTTTGTTGGGTTTCATCCCAGCCAGTCACATACTGACGCACGTGTTTACATTAAGCAGTAAACACGTGCTTAATGTTGTGAATCAAACAAAAATACTTGCTTAGGATTCGGCAACAAAACCACTTAGTTAGGTTTAGGAAAAAACATGATGATTTGGCTTAAAATCACTATGTTTGTAAAGTGAAAATGAAACGTAACGCACAGGACATGAACAGTGGTATCCTGGATGAAAGCCCAGTATTTGTTGGACCCATCCACCCCCCCTCCCACCATCCCTATGTGTTTTTTTTTTCACTCATTAAACTACGTCACCACAGCACTTTCCCTGAGCGTTTAATATTGACGCGGATGGGTTTACGTTTTAGTTACTTGAAAGCCCGGTGTGTCTCATACAGACGCTAAAGGGTTCCTTATGTGTCGGAATCACACGCTGAGGGGCGTGAAAATGTTTTTGGTATATGACACCCTGCGAATGAGAACGGGCTGGTATGCATATCTACACCACATAAAGTGTACTGATTAACACGTTCTATCTCATTTCTATCTGTACAAATTAAACAAAATAAATATAATGTGATATATGGTGCTGGTATGCATATTTTTTTTTACTTTGGATGGAGCTGGGCCAGCTGTTTTCCCCTGCTTACTGTTTTTATGCTAAGCTAAGATAATCGTCTCCCAGCTCTAACTCCATACTTAGGCAACCATATCGATCTTTTCATCTGACTCTCGGCAAAAACGAATATGCATACGTCCCAAAATGTCAAACTATTCCCTTCAGAGTAAATAGTAGATGCTTTCCAGAAATGACAAGTGTTTCAGTTTCACAAATTAGCCATGATGTAATTTCAGTATTAATACTAATACTTTCCCCCTTCCCTTTCTCCTCACTTCCTCATCAGTAGTATTTTAACCTGTCATCACTAAAAAAATAAATTAACATTTCCTTCAAACTAAAATGTTGATTATTTAATCGGCTTTATTTATATTTAGCAATTTTTCTCCAAATTTGATTAGCAATATTTAGTAGGTCTAATGGCAGATTTTTATTTTTGTTTTATTTTGTTTGGATTATTCATTCGGTTGCCAGTTTATTAGGTACATCTAAATAACCCAACCTGGTATACGTAACTAATTCAGTCTAATACGACAGCTTTATAATAAACCATACCTTCAAGATACTTATAATGTTCAGTTTTTTAGAGAAGTGTTAATTAAAATAATGGTTGGAGACTGCAGTTGTATGGAGGACGGAACCTGCCAAAATCAATACTGAATGAATAAATAAAAAAACTGCATGGAGCCGGGAATGAAGACTGGAGTGCAGCTAGCTGATTAGCATATAGTCCATCCATGCACTCTGACCCCATGACACACGTTGAGTGACAGCCCCCCCACAGAAATGCATACAGAAATGTATAAAGAAATGTGTAAAGAAAAGAATACAGAACTAAATAAGTTTGGGGAAATAAATAAGGGGTGAAATGCAATGGGAAAATCTTGCATAAATAAATAAATGCAAAAATACATAAATAAATACATGCATGTAAAAATAAATATATATATAAATATATATATTCAAAAAAATGCAAAAATAAATAAATAAAAAAACAATGCAAATAAACAAATTAATAAATAATAAATGAATTAAATAAAAATGAATACATTTACAAATTAATTAATTAAATAAATAAATAAATAAATAAATAAAAGGGAAAAATAAAGAGAAGAGTAAATATATATGGGAATTATACAAAGATAAATAAATGAAGAAGCAAATTAAAACAGAAATATTGCTTTATGTCACATTTCATCAATTAAATATGGGCTACATTTGTTTTTAATATTATTTTTGCTACATTTAATGACATATTTATTTATATATTGAGTAACTTATTTATTTTTTCATTTATTTTTCCTCCGTCCTCCTTCATACAGCTGGCGCTGCTGACTAATTGCATTGCACTATGCTGAGGGGTGCTATAATAATATTTTGTCCACTATTTATATCAATGAGGGTAGACGTAGGAGCACCACTATAAACAATTGAACAGCAACACAAACTACAGGCTCCAAAGTGATCAACTAAACTAAACCGTTTCAACAAAAACTGAACATTAAAACCCTCATGATGGTAGAATTTATTACAGAGCTGTGGTAATAGATTGCATTCATTTTAGTTTGTTGTACCTAATAAACTGGCAGTGTAGCAGGTTGGTGTTAGTTGGTCAATTGAGAAAAAAGGGAGTTTTGTGACTTCAGCACTTCACCAACAGGGTGTAATAATCCCCTGAGGCACTTCACTGACTCAGATAATCGGTGCTTTTCCAACACACAGACAGAGGGCAATGTACATCACTCGACACTGAACTGGCGTCAGTGCGTTCTCAGTGGTTGGTGTCCATGGCAACCAGCGGTAAACACAAGGCAAGTGGAGACAAGAACACTTGCACAGGCTTTTTAAAAAAAAAAAAAAAAACTCTCAAGGATGTAATGTGGAAGTCCCAGTATTTCCCATGTAGGTTAAATATTTGACCATATATACACACAACAAGCACGCAATCTTGGCAGTGAGAGAAAAAAACCACAGGGCTGCAAGAGCAGTTTGTCCCAAGATGCCTCATCGTGATACTTGGCAGAGATTAAGGAATGTGTGGAATTCAAGAGGGGACACCTTGAGATGATGGTCGCCTGTATGAGCGACATTCGTCTGACGTGACGCATGCACAGATACTCAGGCAAAGAAAGCAGGCTACGTTAGATGACATCACATGACATCAGAGCCCTGCTGGGAGTGCATATGTGTGTGTTTGACTGCACCTCATAGAGGTGTGAACGCTTCACTGCCCTTGGATACCGTTGCTATGTTTTCACCAAGCCTACCTTTCACAATGTAAACAGAAGCGATCCTGGGATTTTTGTGTTAAATGTCAGGGGAGCACAGACAGGTAGCTCTGTCACGCACTTTGCTACCATGTTGTGCAACAGAAAGGAATTTCCTCTTTATGACTTGCCTCAAAGCAACTATAGGACAAATGCAAAACATTGGTAAACAAAAGACGGAAGGGAAATATTCAAAATTCCTACCAAAAGTCAGACATTTTCTGCACCATTAAACACAGTGTTTTCCAGGAACAAAGCTAATTTGTGCAGGGTTTCACCTCCGGGGTTGTGTTATTAAGCATGTGCAACGCTAGACGGGTAAGTCCAGAACATCCTATTGTGGAAAACACAGTGTTGGTTTCACAAAGGAGTCTCCACAAGGAAACTTTAGAATCTTCCCCCCCTCCTCGGCACTCTGTGTATGTTTGTAGTGCAACCGCGTACAGACACAAGTGTGGAAATCCTCTTCTGTCTGACTTCTGAATGTGCTGGGCTGATTTTTTGTGTGTTTTTACACTAAATGCACTATTTCCACTCATGCAAATCTCATTAATATGCAGATCACGTATTATGCCTTAGCGTAAAAGGACTTGTTTGGCAGGTCTGATCACAATAATGGAAATTTTAAGATGCTTATCAGCTCTTTTGTAAAAGCATTTGACGGTGACAGAGAAAAAAAATACAAAAAATATTATTAAATTAACGCAAACTTGCGCTTTTTACCTTGTAACAGGCTCATTTTTAAAACTAGAGTGAAGATACTGGCACTATTCTAACTAGAAACTAGAAAAACCTAAGGAATCCATTGGTACCAACCATGTCATACTAGCTTATCGAGAAGTAGGTTAAACAACGCTGTAAACTTACGCTAAGTTTTGGCAAGGAAAAACTGGCATTGCCATTTTCAAAGGGGTCCCTTGACCTCTGATCTCAAGATATGTGAATGAAAATGGGTTCTATGGGTACCCACGAGTCTCCCCTTTACAGACATGCCCACTTTATGATAATCACATGCAGTTTGGGGCAAGTCATAGTTAAATCAGCACACAGATAAATGTGTGATGTGTGTGTTATTAATTTGCGATTAATCGCAATTAACTATGAACAATCATGTGATTAATCGCAATTAAATATTTTAATCGATTGACAGCCATATTTTTTATATTACATGCACTATTTCACTCGTGAAAATCCCATAAGCAGGTCATAAAAAAAAACTGATTTGTTTTTAGAACATAATACGCCTTAGCGCAAAAAGACTTTTTTGACAGGTCTGATCACAATAATGGAAATATTAAGATGCTTCTCAACTCTTTTGAGATTGTAAAAGTATTTGATGGTGACAGGGAATGCAAATCCTAAAAAAAAAATGTTTACAAATATATATAAATGTGGTTTTACCCATAGTCTCTATATTCTTTTCCCAACCCTTTAGCCCAAACTATAAGTGGAACACAAGTAATGCTGCAAATTCCACTTTAGTAAAGAAACAGCACAAGTCTGATCAACACGCCACTTTAGTGGAATAAAATGCATTCATTACATGTTGTGGTATCTTAGGCTACATACTGTATGTAGGGGACTGAACCCAATGTCAATATGAATGTGATTTGCAAGTAAAATGAGCTTTATCTATTATATGGTTATGACAAGCCATAGAGCAGTTATATGATATGATAACAGTGTGGTTATTAGTGTAGGTGTGGGCTATCTTCAGTTATGAAATTATGAATTGAACTTCATATTGAAAACTTGGATTTTAAAACTGATTTCAAATTTAGCCAATCAGAAGCTAGTAAATGGAAAAAAACTATATATAT